>NW_026505051.1:0-17626 GCF_026875155.1 Cherax quadricarinatus
TGTGTTATTGAGTTACTGTGGTTTGATTCTACATAATTTTCTTTATAAACTTATTGTAAAAGTTTAGAATTATCCGTGAGGCGTAAATAAAAACTATAATGCACTACTTTGGGAAGTGGAGTGGTTACATCAGTGTATAAACAGATGCATGAAAAGAGTTCCTCAGCCTAGCGCAACAATACTGGGAAAAACAAGCTGGCACTGGATGACAACTTAAGGCTGCATACTAAACCGCCACGGGTATTATTAAGGACCAGGAGAGTGTAAGGACGACACTCCCGCGCTCTGGCACGGGATTCCCGCCGTGTCGCCCGCACTGGCGTCTGGATAATACAGCCATGTTGCTCCAGGGAGGCTGCCCCCTTGATGACTCTCTCCCTCCTATTTCCTTCCCTCCCTCCCTCCTGTAGCTGCTGAACCCTTAATGGAATACTTTACGATAGCTTCAGTGCCCTATTGAAGTTTCCTGTATGATACACTATGACAGGGGAAACAGTGCTCGTTTTTGTTCTCTCGACTTAAATATCGTGTAGAGAAGGGAACATTAACACTGCTTTTGTATTTTTGCTAGGAAAATACTAATAAATATGTCCTCACCTTACCTCCTCCTCCTCCCTTTCCTTTCTTTTCTCTCCCCTAGGCTGCTGACTAGTGAGTTTAGCTCCCCACTGAGCCGGTGATGGGAGTTCAGCCACAGTAGTAAGGTTGTAATGGAGTTTATTCACTTACTGAAATAGCAACTCTTTCTGAGGGAGCATCTGTCTCTAATATTTCCAGTATTACATTCATCTAAATTCGACTGAAGAAACCTGTTGTGCAGGCGAAATATTTCAGCAATAAAGACACCTAAGTGTTGCATAGGTGTTTCTTGCATCAACTTGTCGGTATTGTATACCATCAATAACATACTCGTCTGACAAAGCAACGCCTATGCATGTTGGTTCAGAAGATGTCTTCTGCAACTCCTTTACTAAACAACTGTTCAGCATCCTCTTCTTGCACTAGCTGGCCGCCACTCTCACCTGTAGCCTCGACTAATGATTCCACAACTCACTTCTGTTTCATTGTATAATGTCTGGCCACATCCCTCAGCCTTCAGCTGAGGGACTGATCGCCTCAGAAATGCTTGTTCCACTGTCAGGAGAAAGTATCGGTAATAAAGATCCTTAAATTTTCACATGTGTAATATTCATCAACTATTAGGTACTGTATGCCTTGGATATATGATATAGTATGTCGCAACCTTACACCAGTTGGTGACTGTGATGGGGAGACCAACACAGGCTTGCACCACTCAGTGACTGATGAAGAAACCAACAGAGCTTTACACCACTCACTGACTGTGTTAGCGCATCACAGCCTAAAACCACTGCGATACACCACACACACACACACACACACACACACACACACACACACACACACACACACACACACACACACATGAGCTGCAACCCCTGCAACCACAACTAGGTGAGTACACACACCACCGGTAAGAGAGCAAACTCTAGCACCATTTGCAAACGGTAAAAGGAAAGGATATTCCACATCGACTTTTTTTACAGTACTTACAAAAAGCTTTGTGGAAGCTGTACTCTATACTAAATAGGTTGAATGAAACAACAAGCATAGTACCGAAATATAACAATTATAATGTAAGGCAGACATTAAAATACAATTGAAAACTATGTACACTGAAAGGTGTCTGAATGTACATACACCAAGAGGGGTTTGTAAATGTATATACACCGAGAGGGGTTTGTGAATGTGTATACCCCGAGAAGTGTTTCTAAATGTATATATTCCAAGAGGTTTCTACATGTATTGATAAAGAGAGATCTTTGTGAGTGTATATACACTGGAAGGTGTACATGAGTGGTATACAATACCGACAAGATGAAAATTAAGACACGTGTGCAATATCTGGGTAACTTTATTGTAGACGTTTCGCCATCCAGTGACTTTATCAATACAAATTCTAGGACATAATTTGAAGACAGTAGAACTATATGCAAAAGATGAGGTAATCAGTCCCTCAGCCTTGGAGTTGGTGTGAAGAGCACCGTAGTCGTGAAGAGTTTGGAGCACAGACAAGGAGGCTATCGCTTATATACTAACGTCAGATGGAAAGGGATGGGTAGCAGTGGAAGTAGGTCATACCCCAAGGGATGGGTTAGTTGTAGTACTAGTTGTAGTGTCCGTGAAGAAGGTCATGTAGATGTCCTCTGAACCTACCAGTGACTATGCCCTTGTCTGCTGCCCGTCACTTTCCACCTGACGTTAGTACATAAGCGATAGCCTCCTTGTCTGTGGTCCAGGCTCTTCACGACTACTGTGCTCTTCACAAGGGCCGCCGAATTGGCTCTTTCATCACCGATATGTATTTCTCATTATATGTGCACCGAGAGGAGAAATAAGAAATAACTGAAGCAAGCTCCTCTCCTTGGTTTGTAAGCGTGGTACTGATTAAGAAACGGGACCCGATGTACTGCATATGTGAGGATTTTCGTATGTTCACCAGACTGTTACATTGCTTTTAATGCAGGAAATTCTAAACTCATTTGGATCTGCAAAATTCTTTTACAGAGTCATTCTAGTAGCAGGGAATGACAGAGAAAAGAAAGCACTGACTGATGGGGTAAAATTACATCTCAAAATGAATCTGGTTGGTTTTCTACTAGCTCTCAATTAAATTTTGAGTTCTGTATTACTGAAGCATTCTGTTGTCTACCAGGATGTAGTTGTGTACTCTAACACATTTTAAAACCATCTACAAGACTTATCTAGTAGTGACAAGGTTTCTGCTAAGGCAGATTTTAATCGGCAGATCGAGAAATGTAAACTATGTGATGAATGGTTTGAAAAACCGACAAGTTGAAGATTGAGACACTTATGCAGCATATGGGAATCTTTATTCAGGAAACGTTTCGCCACACAGTGGCTTCATCAGTCCAATACAAAGAGGAAGGCGTAAGGAGAGGAGGAGAATGAGGTAATCAGTCCCTCAACCTGGAGTCGATGTGTTCAGTCCATCAATCTTGTAGAATGTACAGCATAGGGCCGTAGACGTGGCTTATATACTGTAGTGAGGTGACGTGAAGCAGATGGAGGCGGGGTCATAGTGGTACCATCCACTAGTCGAAGTAGTCTTCGTCCAAAGGTTGAACAAGTGTTGAAGAATTCTTTGTAACAAGATCCCATGATGCTGCAGTGTCTGACAGTTGTGATGAATGGTTTGAAAAACCGACAAGTTGAAGATTGAGACACTTATGCAGCATATGGGAATCTTTATTCAGGAAACGTTTCGCCACACAGTGGCTTCATCAGTCCAATACAAAGAGGAAGGCGTAAGGAGAGGAGGAGAATGAGGTAATCAGTCCCTCAACCTGGAGTCGATGTGTTCAGTCCATCAATCTTGTAGAATGTACAGCATAGGGCCGTAGACGTGGCTTATATACTGTAGTGAGGTGACGTGAAGCAGATGGAGGCGGGGTCATAGTGGTACCATCCACTAGTCGATGTGTTCAGTCCATCAATCTTGATGGACTGAACACATCGACTCCAGGTTGAGGGACTGATTACCTCACTCTCCTCCTCTCCTTACGCCTTCCTCTTTGTATTGGACTGATGAAGCCACTGTGTGGCGAAACGTTTCCTGAATAAAGATTCCCATATGCTGCATAAGTGTCTCAATCTTCAACTTGTCGGTTTTTCAAACCATTCATCACAACTGTCAGACACTGCAGCATCATGGGATCTTGTTACAAAGAATTCTTCAACACTTGTTCAACCTTTGGACGAAGACCTACTTCGACTAGTGGATGGTACCACTATGACCCCGCCTCCATCTGCTTCACGTCACCTCACTACAGTATATAAGCCACGTCTACGGCCCTATGCTGTACATTCTACAAGATTGATGGACTGAACACATCGACTCCAGGTTGAGGGACTGAATACCTCATTCTCCTCCTCTCCTTACGCCTTCCTCTTTGTATTGGACTGATGAAGCCACTGTGTGGCGAAACGTTTCCTGAATAAAGATTCCCATATGCTGCATAAGTGTCTCAATCTTCAAATGTAAACTAGTTTCCAAATCCTTTAAATTCTGGAGATTCTTCATTAACACTGACAGCAAAGTAACTGGATTTAGATTAAAGTAAAATCATAACCAAAATGGAGACGCCAGAGACAGCACTGGAAGTACGAAGATTTTTCTGGATGCTGATGAATGTTTCTGTTATATTAAAAACTTTGGTTAACTAGCTGCACCTCTTACAAAATTGAAAGAGAAAAAAAAGTTCATGTGGGAGAGAACTGAATTAATATTACTCATTTCTCATTTTTCCAATGGGTAGCCATCCACCCCAACACATCAGTCATCACCACTGATGGGTACTTAGGCAAAAGGGTGCAAACAATCACGGCACACCATTCCTTATTTTAGCCAAAAACTTAAATAATGTGATCTATGTGGAGAAAATTTCTCCAGAAAAGGGGGTATCAGCCCCTTTCAGCCCCCTGAGGGACTTCAGGGACTCAACCCTCCCAGAAGGGGAAATGGCTTCTTGCTTCCAATCAACAGTTTTATTTGAAACAGATGCATTACCATCGTGTACCAGAGCATTGTCACGTCGCCTGCTTTTGCACCACAGTGTTCATTGCAATACGAGTGTTAAAGAAATGAGAAAAAGGACTCTCTTTACCTTGGCAGGAAATTTACAGGAAAACCCTGCATCACTTTATTTACAAGTTCAGGCTATCGTAAGACACTGGATAATTTTAAGTTAAGGGTGTCACTGCTGCGGCCGCAGCAGCAGCAAGCAGCAACAAGGCTGCTCCTATATCTTGCCGTCCCCTGGGCCTATCCGAACTCCAGTGATGGCCAAATTGGCAAGTACTGCTGCAACAACATGCAAGGAACCTATAGTGACATAAAAACTGACGGTGACGACAACGAAATGGACTAAATATGACAAAAGAGGGACCGGCATTCAAGTACCAGACCTGCTGCCAGACGTGAACCAGACATGAGACGTTTTCCACTACAATGAAATAACTGACCTCCATATCAACTGCACCAGTGTTCAACGGGAAGACAACATGGCAGAAAAAACCTGATCAACTAAATCTCCAAGGAAATGACAGGTCTGTAGGACTTTTTTCTTCAGTGCCAAACGAGGGAAAGAATTGAGCATTTAAAAATGGATGACCGGCATCCAAACAGCCACTACTGCCAGACGTACAACTAGCGAAGTGAAATTCTCATCTTTACTGACGTTCATCTGTTGACAGTAGCATCATATCTGTACCACCATCATATCACCTGTACCAGTGCTAACGAGAGGGAAACACAGGAGACATCGTCAAATCAACAGTACAAAACTCCAAGGTTATAGGTCGGATATCCCTCAGTGCCAGTCGTGGGAAAGAAGTGAATAGTTAAACAGTCAAGGTTAATGTTTTAGTAGCTGACCTATATTCAGCTGACCAGTGTACAGTGAGAGAATCATAGCAGAAAACGCCAAATATATCTATAAACTCAAGGAAAGTCAGGTTGTAGATGGCGTTACTCCCCTCAGTGTTTTAAAAATGGCTGAGTCAGCAGAACAGGTCAGGCAGTCAACAACACCACACAACCCCCGATAAATGGAATTGAGGGGGATTTGGAAGGATAAAACCATGGATTAAACCTTTCTGATCTACCAGAATGGAAAGGAGTTAGAAGTTAATTGGGGAAGCCAGACTGTGAAGTGAGATGGGAAGTGGAGTGTGTAATAAGGGGTTAACTGTAAGGGTTTTGTGAAGTTAAGGGAAAAGTGAGCAGTGAAGAGGGTTTTGAAGAGGAAATTTTACTAGTAATTCAGTGGTGATTGCTAAAGCAGATACTAAGTGTACTAGGGACTGGAAAAGAGAAATAAATATTATTGTATATGAGTAAAAGAGCGAAGAGTGAAAATGGCAGGCATTAGGGGGGTACAGGCTGCCATAATTATATTTATATTTCTTCTTCAATTCCATGAAGAAAGAAATCAGTCATGGGGGCTGGAAAAGGTGAATGGAGTAACAGCTCCCTGGACAGTAAAAGCCCAACAGTTGCCATCCTACCAGAAAAGTAAATGTCACTATCTCCGCAAGGTATGGCAACACCGCATACCCAAACAAAAACAAGTGGCACACAGCTCTTATTGTAGCGCTCTTAAGTGGTGATATCCAAATTAATCCAGGACCTCAAACTATTGTGCAGAGGCAAAACAGACAGATAAATGACGGCGATAATGACAGTCTAGTAGCTAGGAATGATAACTTTAACTCCATATGTAATGCATACATAGGTCAATGTGAGACAATACAGCCATTATTATCTTAAACACTACCAAACAGGTGCATACACTGTACTAAAGTACGCATGAAAAACAAAAAAGGCACCTTATGTAAAATGTGTAAGGGGTGGGTGCATGATGGATTTATGTACAATTATAGCAACGGTGCCAGAATTCATTTTGTGTGTAACAAATGCACTTTGGCACAGTTACCCTTTAGCAGTGATGACATTGATTTACCTAATTTGAATACAAATGACCCATTGCCATATATTGATGATTATGATTGTTTTATGAAAACAGGCCTTCACTTTATTCATGTCAATGCAAGATCACTTCTTCCTAAATTGGCAGAGATTAGGATTCTAGCTAACAAAATTAGGGCGGCAGTTATAACCATCTCTGAATCTTGGTTGGATGATACGGTGACTGACGACGAGGTCAAAATAGAAGGTTACAATATAAAACGCTTAGATAGGAACAGAAAGGGTGGTGGAGTATGTGCCTACATTAGAAATGACTTAGCTTACAACCCAAGACCTGATTTAAATAACAATAAACTGGAGATTCTATGGTTTGAAGTGCTGCTTCCTAAGACCAACCCATCTTAGTAGGAACTAGTTACCGCCCTCCTACCAGGACCAGTTCTTAGAAGACTTTTCCAGAGTCTTGTCCGGAGTTGAAAACAATTGCGAGACAATAATACTGGGCGACTTCAATATCTGTTTTCAACAGCAAAATAACGGGCTATGCAAAAGGTATAAGCAAATTCTAGGATTAAATAGTTACACTCAACTAATTAATACTCCAACCCGGATCACGCAGTTCTCAGCCACCCTAATTGACCACATACTTTGTAACCGCGCTGAGAACATTAGTCAGTCAGGCGTCATTACCACAGGTCTTAGTGATCATTTCATCATTTACTGCACAGGAAAATCACTAAGGGATAGGATAGGCCTACACAGGACAATAAAAATGAGGTTAACTAGAAACTACAGTAAAGAAACACTGGTAAATAGGCTACACAATTGTGACTGGACAGAGATAACAAGTTGCACGGACGTAAACGATGCCTGGGAAAAAATTCAAAACAATGTTCACTACCATCCTTGATAATGATTGCACCAGTTAAAGAGGTTAGGATTAAACGAAGAACTGAACCCTGGATGAATACTGAGATATTAGATAATATGAAATTCAGAGACCAGCTGCTAAAAAGATTTAAAGCAAACAGACAGGATATTGCAGCACTAAAATGAATTCCAAAGGGTGAGGAACAGAGTACAGAGACTTATAAAAGGAGCAAAGGCAAAGCACTACTGCTCAAAAATTAAGAGTATAAGCAAACCCCAGAAAGTTTCTGGCAACAACTAAAACAGTTGGGGTATAGCCATAAGCCAGTAGATAGGTCTAACATAGTACTCACTATCGATAATGAGGTATGCCACGAAACATCTAAGGTGGCAAATTGCTTTAATTCATACTACACATCTGTTGCATCAACACTAGTAAGTAAACTACCACTGCATCAAATACCTTTAACACAGACTCTGATAAGTTTCAAACATACTATACCAATAAAGGGGTAACCCCAAACAGTTGTCAACTAGTAAGTGTATCTCATGACTTTATTCAAAAAGAACTAAGCAGGTTAAACCCAACTAAGAGCACAGGCCCTGATAACATCCCGTCTAAGTTCCTAAAAGATGGTGCTTCTGAACTGTCAATCCCTATTGCTCACATAATAAATCTATCAATCACCACTAATACCGTACCGGAGGGGTTCAAGGAGGCCAGAGTTACTCCTATTTTCAAGAAAAATAGTAGGTCTGATGTAAGCAACTATAATATCTAAAATTCTAGAGAGGGCGGTGTATTCTCAAGTAGTTAAGTACCTTAATGACAACAACATTCTCCATAGCTATCAATCGGGCTTTAGAAGATCCTACTCAACCGACACCTCCCTTATTAATCTGATGGATTACCTGAGAACTGAAATGTCAAAGGGGAACCTCATAGGTATGGTAACCTTAGACCTGCAAAAGGCCTTCGATACTGTCAACCACAATATATTATGTAATAAACTTCAAGCTATCGGTATAGGTTCTGTAGACTGGTTTAAGTCCTACCTTAGCAACAGGAGACAAACAGTCAAAATCAACAAAACAGAATCAGAACCCCTGCCGATAACATGTGGAGTTCCCCAAGGTAGTATTCTGGGTCCTTATTATTCTTATGTTATGTCAATGATATGCCTACAGTGTCAAGTGCAAACTCCTACTGTATGCAATGACAGTGCTCTGTTAGTGTCAGGTAAAGACCCACAAGATATGCTAATGTTTTAACCTGGAACTGGAGTCCTGCAGCAAATGGTTAGTAGACAAACTATCATTACACCTAGGGAAAACTGAAGCCATCTCTTTGGCACGAAACATAAACTGAGAAGGGTAAATAATTTTAATGTTCAATGTAATGGGGAGCCCATCACTTTGGTTTCATCAGTAAAATATTTGGGAATCCCCTTTGACCCATGCATGTCAGGAGAATTGATAGGGAACAGTGTAGTAAAGAAAGCGAATGCCAGACTGAAGTTCCTGTATAGACAAGCACAGTGTCTACCTACTGAGGCTCGCAGGACCCTATGTCTGGCCCTTATACAATGCCATATGGATTACGCTTGCTCTTCTTGGTACTCTGCCTTGACAAAAAAACTGAAAGATAGACTGCAAATCACCCAGAACAAAATCGTAAGATTCATCCTGGGGCTGGGACCAAGAGAACATGTAGGCCAGGATGAATTACAGCAGTTGATATGCTGAATGTTGAAGACAGAGTAAAACAACTGAAGCTAAATCATGTTTATAAAATTGCTCACAAACAATGTCCAGAATATCTTGCTGTCAATTTTGTCAAGGTTGGGAACCAAAGCAATCATAGTACTAGGGGGAGAGAGCACAACTTTGTAGTACCCACAGTCAGTGGCCAGGCTTCAAACACCTTTTATTGTACAGCAATAAAGGAATGGAACAGACTGCCCGCACATGTCAAAGCCAGTCATAGCATGAACCAGTTCAGAAGAGTGCCAAAAGGTGTCTGATGAATGTAGCTACAGAAAGGGAGGGGAATGATTTTCTATTTTTTAGCTAACATACGTGTAAATTTTACCTTATTCCTAGTAATTGACCCTCGTATTGTAGTCTTAATGACCCCGTGTAGTAGATAGTCTTTTTAGTAATGATAATAAGATGTTATCTTCATTGTAGAATAATAAGAAAATATTATAACCTTTATATTATAATAATAAGGTAAAAGGACCCCAACGGAAATAGTCACTCTGTCTGACTTTTTTGGTTATCCTAGGTTCTCTACACATATGCTGCTATGTATGATAATTCTATGTAACTGTATTTGTGTATACCTGAATAAACTTACTAAATCTGCTATCTTGTATCGAATTCTGTTGCAGTGTTTAACAAGGAAGAGTAATAACGCTGAATTCAGCAAATCCTTTGTAAGGAGGGCGCACTCAGGGCGAAGCCCACTGCAGGAGTCAGATTGCTTTAAGATATGGAAGGAGAACCGTGTT
Organism: Cherax quadricarinatus; assembly: GCF_026875155.1. Lineage (NCBI taxonomy): Eukaryota > Metazoa > Arthropoda > Malacostraca > Decapoda > Parastacidae > Cherax > Cherax quadricarinatus. Next base: position 9,913 of record NW_026505051.1, read on the forward strand.
TCACAGAAGGAGAACGGACAAAGGAACTATAGTGCAGTGCGTTCTACAACCTTTTACGTGACAGTCTCAACAGTTAGCGGTAAAAGAACTATGACACAGTGAATGGGACAGGTCTTCCTGTTGTGAAATACCGTGAAACAAAAACTAATCTTGATCCTGGTGTAGTGTAACAGTATGTGTTGCAAACAATCTTCAGACAGAGACACTACTACGTCAATCAAGATAACGGATATCGAGGTAATTTTCCCTACCACAAGCCAGGGAAAACTTGCTGGTTTGATACAAATACCCAGGTAAATCTAGACAGTCACGAACCTAGTTAGGAAGGCTGCGCAGATAGGCCATACCAATGTCTAGATTTAGCAATGTACCCCGTTATTCGAGGGTCATTAAGCCCAAACAAGTAAGTTTCCAATATTCAGCATTACCAGTGAAATGCTGTAATATATATGCTCCTTTGTGGCAGTTATTATACTTATGCTTACTTGAATTTCCACAGCCCAGGGGCTGGAGCATTGACAGCTCCTCAAGAAACAACCCTGGCAGCTGCGGGGACGTTGAGCAGTCACTTAAACTATTTACCTTTCTACAATGTACCTTTTTACTGGCTATTATGCTACAGTTCCTTTACAATCTACATCATTTCAAACGATGAAGTGTTAGCCATAGTAGAAAGTATGTGTTATTTTGAACCTGGTGGGATTACGAGTTATTGGCACTCTTAATAGTTATCAGCTGGGATCATCCCCTCGTATATATGATGTACTCAGCAGGTATGTAGCACTTATAGACCAAGTTATAATTATGGAAATCGCAGTGTGAAAAAATAACGAAATTTTATGTAAAAGAAGAAAGGTGGAAACACGTAATTATTTGTTAAATGCCGTTCATGCCCCCTAAAAGAGACTGACTTGCAGATAGAAGAATTTATGGGTTGATACAGAATCTGATCATCTCAAGAAAGCTACAATACACTTAACTCTCTCTGCAAATTGGCAGGACATCCAGGAATCCATTGACCTATAAAAAAATAAAACTTACATACTCTTTCCCTGCTTCCTTATAATTTTAATTAGGTGATTCCAGGAAAGTGGGTGTATGAGGGAAGAAGAGCGATTTGTGGAATGAAGTAAAGAGTAGTAAGAGAGAAAAAGTTAGCATATGGAGAAATTTTACAAAGTAGAAATGCTGCAAGGAGGGAGGAGTATATGGAGAGAAAAAGCGAGGTTGAGAGAGTGGAAAAGGAATGTAAAAGGTGAGCAAATGAAAGACTGGGTGAAATGCTATCAAAAATTTTGTTGAGAATATGTATGAAAAACGTTTTGAGTGAAACTGATAATTTAAGAAAACCTAGGGAATGAATGGATTTGAAAGTTAAAAATAGGAGAGGAAAGTTATTACATAGAGAGTTAGATGTATAGGAAAGATGGAGGGAATATTTTCAGAAACTGTTAAAAGTTGATGAAGACAGGGGAAGCTGTGATTTCGTGCACTCGGCAGGGAGGTGCAACATCTTGTAGGAGTGAGGAAGAAACCATTTATGAGGAAGTGGGTAGAAATTAAAGGGGAGGAAGCAGCTGGGATTGATGGATATAGACAGAAATGTTAAAAACAGGTGGGGATATAGTTTTTGGAGTGGTTGGTGTTTTTATTTAATAACCGTATGAAAGAGGGAAAGGTACCTAAAGATTGCAGAGAGCATGCATAGTTCCTTTTATAAAGGCAAAGGGGACAAAAGTGTAAAAATTATAGTGGAATAAGCCTGCTGAGTGTACATGGTAAAGATATTTGATAAGGCGGATAGGAGAGTGACATGACAGATGTTGCAAATGTATGGAATAGATGGTAGGTTACTGAAAGTAGTTAAGAGCTTTTACGAGGAAAGTGAGGCTCCGGTTAAAGTATGTAGGAGAAAGGGAGATTATTTCCCTTAAACAGGGATGTACGATGTCACCATGGTTACTGAATATATTTATAGATGGGGTTGTAAGAGAAATGAATGCTCGGGTGTTGGCAAGCGGTGTGGGATTAAGAGATGAAGACTTTAATACAAAGTGGGAATTGTCACAGATGCCTCTCGCTGATGACACTGTGCTTTTGGGAAATTCTGAACAGAAGTTGCAGAGGTTGGTGAACGAGTTAGGAAGGGTATGTAAAAGAAGGAAATTAAAAATGAATGTAGGAAAGAGCAAGATGATAATAAAAAAAATAGATAATGAAAAATTGGATATAAGACTGGATGGAGGGAGTATGGAGAAAGTAAATGTATTCAGATATTTGGGAGTGGACTTGTCAGCAGATGGGTCTTTGAAAGCCGAGGATGAATCATAGAATAATGAAGGGAAAAAGGGTGAGTGGTGCACTGAGAAGTCAATGGAGACAAAGAATGTTATCCATGGAAGCAAAGAGGGAAATGAATGAGAGTACAGTGGTACCAATGCTCTTTTATGGGTATGAAGCATGGGTGGTAATGTTGCAACAAGGATAAGGCTAAAGGCAGTAGAGATGTCATATTTGAGGGCACCTGGAGTATACCTGGAGAGGGTTTCGGGGGTCAACGCCCCCGTGGAATGGTCTGAGACCAGGCCTCATGGTGGATCAGGGTCTGATCAACCAGGCTGTTGCTGCTGGCCACACGCAAACTGATGTACAAACCACAGCCAAACTGGTCAGGTACTGACTTTAGGTGCCTGTCCAGTGCCTTCTTGAAGACAGCCAGGGGTCTACTGGTAATCCCCCTTGTGTATGTTGGGAGGCAGTTGAACAGTTTCGGACCCCGGACACTTATTGTGTTATCTCAGTGCACTCGTGGCGCCCCTGCTTTTCAGTGGGGGAATGTTGCATCTCCTGCCGAGTCTTTTGTTTCATAAGGAGTGGTTTTCGTGTGCAAGTTTCGTACTAATCCCTCTAGGATTCTCCAAGTGTATATTATTATGTCTCTCTCGCCTGCATTCCAGGGAATACAAATCAAGGGACTCCAACCGTTCCCAGTAATTTAGGTGCCTTATCATACTTATGTGTGCCATGAACGTTCTCTGTACACTCTCCAGGTCTGCAATTTTGCCTGCCTTGAAGAGGGCAGTTAGTGTACAGCAGTATTCCAGCATATAGAGAACAAGCGATTTAAAGAGAATCATCATGGGCTTGGCATCCCTAGTTTTGAAGGCTCCATGTGCTGTGTAAATATGCAGAGAATCCGTAGCTTGGAGATTAGAAGGAGGTGCAGGATTGATAAAAGTAATCCTGCTAGACTTGAGTCCTGGAGGTGGTAAGTACAGTGCCTGCACTCTGAATGTGTTATGTATAACTGTAATGTAGACACGCTTCTGGCAAGACAGTGATGGATTGAATCATGATGAAAGTTTTTCTTCTTTTTCAGGTCACCTTTCCTCGGTAGGAAATGGATATGTTAATATATATACCAGGAAACAATCAATGCTGTGCGAAGAATCCTCCCAGAAGTCTCTACTACCACTCCATCCAACAGTACCCTCTTGGGAGCACCGCTGGGTCACCAGGCCATCGACACAGTCCTCAAGGACAAATTGAATGACCTGATGAGAATGGAGGAGAGAATAAGCAATCTTGATGCCCATGATGCTCTGTATCTCCTCACAAGGTGCCTTACTATTCCAAGACTCACTTCCTGAGGTGTGCACCCTCTTTTGACAACCCAACACTCGACGAATATGACGCACACCTGAGGTCAACCCTTAAGAAGGCACTGAACCTGTCACTAAAGGATCAGCAATGGGATCAGGCAACCCTCCCAGTACGACTGGGAGGTATAGGGGTGCGCAAAGCAATGCATGTTGCTTTACCTGCTTTTCTGTCTTCATGTTTGGCTTCCAGTGCTTTAGTCAAGAAGATTGTTCCCGAACGCTTGAGAGACATGGTAGGAGCTCAAGACCCCAGGTTTACTGAAGCAGCGATTCGGTGGGACACCCTTACAGATTCCTCCAGTAGACCAGCTCCTCCCAAAGAACACAAACAGTCCCACTGGGACAAACCGATCATGGAAAAAATCGCCAACACAATGCTCTCCAACGCCTCAGGAAAGGACAAAGCTCGTCTCCTGGCAGTGAAGGCACCACACTCAGGAGATTTCCTGTTTGCTGTTCCCAATTTCCTCTCTGGGCACTCGACTAGACCCACAGGCCATTCGGATTGGTGTTGCTCTTCGCCTAGCCGCCCTCATCCTCACCGAACATAGGTGTATTTGCGGCAGGGCGGACAGCTGATCAATTCGGACTTCATGGTCTCGTGTGTCACACAGCAGAAGGGAAGTATGCCAGGCATGAGGAGGTCAATGATATCATAAAGAGAAGCCTCGCCACAGCCCGTTGCCCAGCCAACGGGAACCCCAAGTGCAGAGGTCTGACGGAAGTCTAAAGCGTCCTGATGGAGCCACTATGCTACCTTGGAAGGATGGAAAGCAGATTGCCTGGGACTACACATGTGCCGCCACATTGGCAGACACCTACTTGCCATACTCCGTAGTGGAAGGGGGTGGAGCTGCCAGCCACAGGGAGACTCAGAAGATCCGCAAATATGAAGACCTTCCCCCCTTGCTATAACTTCATCCAATAGGGTCAGAGACCCTTGGAGCATGGGGCAAGTGTGCTCTAAAGTTCCTAATAGAGCTGGGTGAAAAGCTCATCATAGAAACAAAGGACCACAGGGCGACCAGCTTCCTCTTCCAGAGACTCAGTGTTGCGATCCAGAGAGGAAATGCCTGCAGCATTCTGGGCACGAGGCCCACCGCCGGGGAGCTGGACGAAGTATTCGAGATGTAGCTCTGAGTTACCTATGTTGTTTTACTTTGTATCGTAGTTTTGTGAATGTTCTGTCAATGTATTTTGTCTTTAAATAAAATATATATATATATAATATAGGGGGTGGTAGGAGAAAATTCTCAGCTTCAGGGAGAATATTGAGTTTTCCCTGAAGCAAGTTTATTCTTTTCTCTGAGGATGAGGGTCCCTATAACAGTTCTAGAGGTGGTACCTCCCTATATTTTATATATATATATATATATATATATATATATATATTATAATATATATATATACACACACACATATACTATATATATTATATATATATATATATATATATATAATATATATATATATATATATATATATTATATATATATATATATATATAAACATATGCTTGGATGTTGACAAGTAGTGTGGGTTAAAAGATAAGAATCTAACTCAAAGTACGAGTTGTCACAGTTGCTCTTTGCTGATGACACTGTGCTTTTGGGAGATTCTGAAGAGAAGTTGCAGAGGTTAGTGGATGAGTTTGGTAGAGTATATAAAAGAAGAAAATTAAAAGTAAATATAGAAAAGAGCAAGGTGATGAGGATAACCAAAAAATTAGGTGACGAAAGATTGGATATCAGATTTGAGGGACAAAGTAAGAGGTGAATGTATTCAGATACTTAGGAGTGGAGTGTCAGCAGATGGGTCTGTGAAAGATGAGGTGAATCACAGAATTGATGAGGGGAAAAGGTGAGTGCACTTAGGGGTTTGTGGAGACAAAGAACTTGTCCATTGAAGCAAAGAGGGGAATTTATGAGTGTATATTATACCAAAGTTTTTATATGGGTGTGAAAAAATGGGTGATGAATGTTGCAACAAGGAGAAGGTTGGAGGCAGTGGAGATGTCATGCCTGAGAGTAATGTGTGGTGAGAATAAATACAGAGAATTTGCAGTTTGAAATTAGGAGGTGCAAGATTACCAAAACTATTATCCAGAGGGCTTAGGAAGGGTTGTTGAAGTGGGTCAGACATGTAGAGAGGATGGAACAAAATAGAATAACTTCAAGAGTGCATAAATCTGTAGAGGAAGGAAGGGGGGGGTAGGGGTCGCTTAGGAAAGGTTAGAGGGACGGGGTAAAGGAGATTTGTGTGCAAAGGCTTATACTTCCAGCAAGCATACTTGAGCATGTTAGATAGGAGCAAATGGCGACAAATGGTTTTTAGGATTCGACGTGCGTAAGAGTGTGAGCAAGTATTCTTTACGAAGGAATTTAGGGAAACCGGCATGCTGGACTTGAGTCCTGGAGATGGGCAGTACAGTGTCTGCACCCTGAAGGAGAGGGTGTTGGTGTTGCAGTTTTGTAACTAGAGTAAGCGCACCTCTGGCAAGACAGTGAAGTGAATTATGAAAATTTTTCTTTTTCAGGCCACCCTGCCTTGGTGGGAGAGGGCCGATGTGTTAATATATATATATATATATTATATATATAAATATATATTATATATATATATATATATATATAATATATATATATATATATATATATACATTGTCTCTACGTCCACAGCAGGACTCGAACCTGCAAACTCTGTATCAGAGTATACCTGGAGAGGGTTCCGGGGTCAACGCCCTCGCGGTTCGGTCTGAGACCAGGCCTCGTGGTGGATCAGGGGTCTCATCAACTAGGCTGTTACTGGTGGCCGCACGCAAACTGACGTACGAACCACAGCCTGGCTGGTCAGGTACTGAATTTAGGTGCCTGTCCAGTGCCTTCTTGAAGATAGTCAGGGGTCTATGGTAATCCCCCTTATATTATGCCGGGAGCAGTTGAATAGACTTGGGCCCGGACACTTATTGTGTTGTCTCTCAGTGTACTCGTGGCGCCCCTGCTTTTCATTGGGGAAATGTTGTATCTCCTGCCGAGTCTTTTCCTTCACATGGAGTGATTTTCGTGTGCAAGTTTGGTACTAATCACTCCAAGATATTCCATGTGTATATTATCTGTATGTCTCTCACCTGCGTTCCAGGGAAATACAAATCAAGGGACTTCAACCGTTCCCAGTAATTTAGGTGCCTTATCATACTTATGTGTGCCGTGAATTTCTTTGTACACTCTCCAGGTCATCAAATTCCCTGCATTGAAGGGGACAGTTAGTGTACAACCTAGAGAGAACAAACGATTTGAAGAGAATCATCATGGCTTGGCGTCCCTAGTTTTGAAGGTTTTCATTATCCATCCTATAATTTTCCTAGCAGATGAGGTAGATACACTGTTTGTGGTCTTTGAAGGCGAGATCCTCTGACATTATCACTCCCAGTTCCTTCACATTACTTCTCCGCTCTAATGTATGGTTAGAATTTGTTGTATACCCTGATACAGTTTTAATTTCCTCAAGTGCTCTATATCTGAGTAGTCGAAATTTCTCTTCATTGAAATTCATATTGTTTTGAGTGGCTCATTTTAAGATTTGGTTGATGTCCGCTTGGAGTCCTGCGGTGTCTTCAATGGAGGTCACTGTCATGGCAATTCGGGTGTCATCCGTAAAGGAAGACACGGAGCTAGGGCTTACATCTCTGTCTATGTCAGATATGAGGATGAGGAATAGGACGGGAGCGAGCACTGTGCCTTGTGGAACAGAGCTTTTCACCGCAGCTGCTTCGGACTTTACTCTGTTGACTATTAGTCTTTGTGTTCTGTTTGTCAGGAAGTTATAGGTCCATCTACCAACTTTTCTTGTTATTCCTTTATCATGCATTTTGTGCTTTAGCAAAGTCGTGTATACTACATCTGTATTTTTCCCCTACTGCATCCGCAGACCTTTGTCTTAGTGGTCCAGTAGCTGGGACAGGCAGGAGCGACCTGCTCTAAACCCGTGTTGCCCTGGGTTGGGTAATTGATGGATACAGTGGCTGGCGATCTTGTTTCTTAAGCACTTTTAAA
>NW_026505052.1:0-18685 GCF_026875155.1 Cherax quadricarinatus
TTCATCCATTTGGATAAGTGCCTGCCACCGCCCCCCTCGCTAACAACCCTGTAATCTATCCTCCAAATGTTTAGCAAGCCATATTTTAAAGAATTGATACGTTTCCCTTCCTTTATGTAATATTGCTTAATCTTTTTCTTTGGGCCAAAACCTCCCACCACATCACCACATCCTCTACCCCATTTATCTCTGCACGTAACCCCTCCCACACGTTGCAAATCCCTCTACCCCTCCTCATCACCTAACACACTTGTATTTAATTTCCATATCCCCTAGATATACCTGCTAGTGACTCCCCACGCCACCTCGCTACTACCCGCCCGATGATCCGAATAAGCTACTTCTATTGTACGGAAAAATGTCAACCCAACCCCTTGAGATATATACAGCCTATCCAACCTAGCAGCGTAATCCCGTCTTACAAAAGTGTGCTCTACCTCCCACGCCCCTCCTCCAACCGCATCCCGCAACTGAATATCCCTCAAAAGATCTCGCAAGGCTGCCGACACGTGCCCCTCCCCTTTTGGTTACACGTCAGCCCTCCTAATAACGCAGTTCCAGTCCCCACCAACGACGGCCACTGCAGGTAAACCATGTAAGAAGAAAACTAGTTCTTCACATACAAAATCCCTTTTTACCCTCACATCATTTTCCGCTGGTGCATACACATACAAAAGATACCCGCTGTCCCATCCACCACCCATCCACGCGCAATACTCTCCCCCCCCCTCCCCCCTCACTTCTTAGCAACACAAACGGGCTTGCCTCCCTGATCAATATACCCACACCACCTTTCAGACGTGCAGATGGCAGAGTCATGACCTGAAACCCCTCCACCTCGAGCACTCTTCCCTCCTTGAAATTGTTTTTCTTGCAGGAACACTACACCCCACCCTATAATTTATACAGAAACTTTCGAAACCATTCCTTCTTCACACTATTACACAGTCCATTTACGTTCACAGTCATACACCTAAGGCCTCTTTATAGTTTCCAACCCTTCCTCCTCTCTTTATTCATCCCAGGCCCTCCTGCCCCAGAGCCAGCACAAGGCTTCACACCATCAACCCCTCCCCCTTTTTTTGCGATGCCTCTTATCGTGACTGCTTCGACATTGCTCTTCCTTCCTCCAGACCTCTGCGCCGGCGTCAGGGCATCATCTGAGTCTGACGCCGCTGCTCTCTTCCTCGTGATGCCCCTACATCCATGTTATCTCTGAGGTTCCCTCACGAGAACCTCAACCTCCACCACGCCCCGTTCCACAGCACCGGCGACAAAACTCTCTCTTACTAGTTGGCCCGTCAACCCGCAATTTTTTTTATCCTACATTCCTCACAGGCAACGCCGTGCCTCTTACCAGCTCAGGAACAACATCCTCCGCAGGCAGTGTAAAATGTCCTTAACACTTCCTGAAGCTCTTCCTCTAGAGCCTGCACCCCCTCCTGCACTTGCACTTCTGTACTTTTCCTTTGTGTAGTAACAGATCCTTTTACATCACAGCTTACCTCACCATGCCAGTCTCCTCTTTGGAATCCTCCACCTCTTCACTCCACAAGCGCCCAGGCCCTTCTTTCGCACTGGGCTCTCAACAGCTATCACGCTGGTAACGGTGCTCTCACCAGTTTGCACGGGGCGCCCTCCTCAGTTTTCACGCACTCTGCCCCGCCATATGGTCGTAGCCCCACATATTCGCCCCGTACGTCTCTGTCTGGCATATGATACCATAATTTTGCGTCCTGAAGTCCTCCAATAACGACGTAAGACGGTATGGGATGTCTCAGAGTCATCTTCAGGGAAAGGTACCCTCCGGACGTCCCATGTAAGCACCTGCCGTCCATTTGCCCTTTTGTCCCAATGTACGGTTCCAAAATGTCTCAAAAACACTCCTTATGTCAGCCTCATCGCCTCAAATAGGACATTACGTATCTTAACCCACGTAAAGGGGCGAGATACGTCGATCAAACGCACCTTCACAGCTGGAGTAGCGTCAAGACTCACGTCTTGGGGAAACTCGTCACCAAAGACTCATACACGGACGTGGAATTCAATTTGACGAAGATTCTATAAGCCCCATTCAGGGCTACACCATACACCTCATCGTCCTGGATTCCATAGGTCTCCCTAATGATTGTTGGGAGTAAGACTTGCACTGAAGAGGGTGAAATTGCCCCACGAAGCAGCTCAATACCAATGGTATTTACGCGCCTCCTCACACTCAGCGCCATGTTGATACAAGGTAGCTCGCCTGAAACAGCAGAGGGGTGCAGCGCACAACCTCACTCGACCGTGGTCAGGCAGCGAATTAACTTACATCATATTAGTGCAACCAAGAATATTGATGACATCTATTTGCAGGTATGTAGATTGAAAGATGGAGCACCTCCACCAAACTTGCCTGGGTATGCAGCTTATAACCTAAGGTCAACCAACTGTTGTGTGATGTATGTCAGAAAGAACTTGCCACATTCACTCCTTTCCTTGCAGAGTCGAGTTAACATGCAGTATCATGGTGTCAAAGTAATATGCAAGCGATTTTTCATAAACATGCCGACGCGCCAGGTGTGTAGGGGGCCTAGCTGCGGGATTTTCAAGGATAGCTCCTGGTCAAAGAGGCTGACCAGGTCCCTACTTAACAGAACTCAGTGTGAATGCTTTGAGAAGATACCAGAGCAGCGAACGGACTTCCCAGTGAAATCGTTTCAGCGTAAATAGTTGAAGTTTTTGTGCAAAGGTTTGTGTTTTTGAGTCAGGACCAGTCAGCGCCTCCCCCCTCTCCGCTGGGGGGGAGGGGGAGGGCGTGTGTAGTAAACACTGACCCTCTCATAAACGCCTCGCCCCTGCCGTCTCCCCGCCTCACCCACCCAACTCCCAGCGCCACCCCATCTATAGAGGTACTTCTCCCCCTAAACCACGATGTCAGCGATGGCACTGCAGGGAGTCCCGGGCTCACAGGAATTTCTTACTACAGGGACAGCATCGTGGATTTCGACCGCGAGGCAGCTGTCAGGTGTGCCACAGGCAGTGTGTACTCATTCCTAAAGCTTCAAACATCTGTGCACACGAGGGCCTGGGATCTTCAGTCAACTTGGCGTCCACCAGGACGTTTTCCATGTCCCTAGGACAGCTCTCCATCGGGCTGCTAACGGAGCCACTGGCTTCTTGGACCTTTTTGGGGAGGGTCGATGGTGCTCGTGCAAGCAGCAGATCCCGGGGCAAACTTGCTGCTGTTTGCAATGGCTTTTCTGCCGAGGAGAGGGCAGGCACCTAGCAACATCTGTTGTTGGGGCAATGGATGAATTCCCTGCTATGTTTGTTTAACTGCTCATTACACTGTAATTTGTCTATGATTGTAATCATGTGATAACGTGTTTATCATTCATTACCTTTGAAACTTGTCATGATTTTGACCAGCTCTACCTGGAGCTCATTACCTTTGTCATGATTATGACCAGATCTAGTTCATTACCTTTGTAACTTGCTCAGCTATCAAAACTTTGGAGTCCAGTCCCTGGACCAATTATGTACCTCTGTAATCTTTTGACTACCGCCCACAGGATGGGTACGGGATGCATAATAAACATATTAAACTAACATAAACATTTTTAATCTCTATGCCCCAGCGAACCAGCTTCGACCTGATGCTTTACCAGATCGCATCAGTAGTGAACCTACCATCATTCTAGGAGATTTTAATGCCAGACATAAGAATATTGGTGGGTCTATAACAAACACCAATGGAACTAAACTAGTGAAATTGCTAAATGAGCATGATAATGTTCGAATTGTGGGCACTACTGAGCCTACTCACATATATGGTGGCATACTAGATCTGTGTCTTGGATTTAATACATCATATACGATGCATGCCCTCTGCATAGTTGATGATCTTCTATCTGATCACTTCCCAAACTAACAACTGTCAATCTTGATCACATCTCCAGCAATAAAGGGAGCTAAATACAAAAGGAGGAAACTTATTCTCAAACCAGAACACAGAGACAACTTTATTAACCTCTTGGATCAATGGTATAAGAATTACGAGCCACATTTGGCACATAAAAAATTTAAATGATGATGTAATTACCACTATTGAGAGTGTTCTCACAGATCAAGTGGGCGGGAAATGGGAAACAAAGACCCTCCACTATAAATAACAATAAAAACCAATGAAAATTTACTATAATGATCCACAGCTACGCAATCTAACACATGCAGCTAGGAGGATTGGTAAAGCATACCGTGAATGTAGAACCCCAGACCTGCTCAGAACGTTCCAAGCTGCACTAACAAATGCAAGGAATAGAAAGGAAGAACTTAGGCAACAGGAATGGGAACAGTTTGTAAGTGGATTAAATATGTCCACCCCTTTGAGCTTGGCTTGGAAAGGTATAAATAAAATCAGGAAAAGACTGGCAATGTTGCTCATCCCTTTCCTCTTGAAAAAGCAAATGACCTCATAAATGACTGGTCCAAAACATCCAGGCATGAAAACCTTCCATCTCATATTAGAAAAAAATTAGAGAGTACTTCTGAAGAAATGTTGAAACTGATTAATTTTATGAGCCAAAATATTGATGAGAGTGATTGCCTCTTTACCGAGTATGAATTAGATAATGCATTTAACCAAAAGGTCGATCACTGCTCCTGAGAGGAAAGGTAAAAACCTATGATATTCTCAGAACTCTAAGGCACGTGCCTGATAACCCTCTGTTGGCACTGTATAATCTCAGTTACATTGAGGGCGTTCTTCCTACTTTTCCCGGACCAATAGTCTCATTGTGCCTATCCCTAAGCCCCAACAGCCTGATACATTTAGGGGCCGATCTCCTTAACTAGTTGTCTTTTTTAAAACTTTTGAAAGAATGATGCTTAACAGACCCGTACTACAGAATCAGACATCAACTTTCCCCCACCTCTATGGGTTCATGAAAGGTAAAAGTGTGCAGAACTGTTATTTCCACCTTTCTCACTGCACACACCTCTACTAGTTTTACCACTTTTCTTGATCTAAAATCTGCATTTGAATTGCGAACAGAACTGTTATACTCATGAACTAGCCTAAATGAATATTTTGGGGGTAGCTTACTCGCTGGATAATAGGATACCTGTCAAATAGAGTATCCTCTGTCCTTTACCAAGGCTTCCAGAAGTGATTCTTAAAAAAAATGTCTTTAGGTACATCGCAGGGAGGAGTTCTTTGTCCCATGCTATTTAATATTCGATTAATGGGCTCCTAAAGCTTACCTGCCTCACCTAAAAAATATAGCTATAAGCTATGCTGATGATATCATTTATCCATACAACATGGCATAAGAAGATGAATATCTTTTTTTAATGAAGTTCAAGCAATTTGTAATCGACTAGGCCTCATAATATCTTCCTCTAAAACAAAGATATTAACAAGCAAACGACATCCCCCACCCATCTATTTGCAGGGTGAAATCATTAGCTACGTTAAAACTTACAGAAATCTTGGTGTAGATGTACCCTTTAACAAATCCACATAACCACAACTAAACAAGAAATGTAAAGCTAGGCTAAATGCTCTCAAAGCTGTTGCTGGCTACAATCCCAACTATGGTGCTAATGTGAGAATCGTGAGAATGAATGTACATAGCCTATGTTAGGTCCTTAATTGATTATGCTGCCCCATGTTGATATTAGCTAGAGAAAGTTCTCTCCGACCCTTGGAGTTAATGCAAAATGAAGCTCTCAGGATTATTCTTGGCTGTCCCAGATCTACAAAAGTTCTTAACATGAGGAAGGAGCTTGGTATTTCTAGTATCAGTGATAGGATTGTTGAAATTAACACTGTACTCGGTATTAGAAGTTGAGAAACGAACCAGACACTGTCACAGTGAATCTTACCAAGTGTCTAGAGGTAAATACACACAGATCTAAATGGATTGTGAAAACGTGCAATTGCATTAAGTTTTATAACCTGCATGAACTGTATCACTGTAGGCAACAAGAGCATTTCACCCCTTCATGGAAGATGTGTTCATTTAATATCACATACCTACAAGTCCCTCCCAAGAAGCTCATTGCTAGTAATCCCTTCCTTAAATCTCTTGTTAGAGCAACTGCTCAAGAAGAAATTTCTCACCTAGCTGGTAGTAATTAGTTATCACAAGTTATATACACTGATAGATCTAAACAGGAGTCTTCTGGCAGGGCTGCATCTGCTCTTGTTGCCACCTCCCTAGTTAAGAACGATAATAAATTTGTTGAGTTAGGCATAGGAATTAACAACTGGGCGTCTACACTGCAAACTGAATTGTTTGGAATCCTAATGGCGCTAAAGCTAACCTATGACACTGAGCTTGACTCTGTCATCATTACTGATTCTATGTCATCATTGAAGGCTCTTGACTCATATAATGACTCCAACAACATGCTCATTGGAGAAGCCAGGTATAGATACTCAAAAATTAGGGACAAAGGATTTTTTTTTTTTTATATTTTATTTAAAACAATACAATACATTAAATAGATAAAAGAACACATTATCAGTTCTTACGCAGAATTAAAATTTCATTGTCAAAAACACACAGACATTTAACTTTGTACGAACACAAACTGTCCCCATCCCCAATGCATTATATCCCATGCAACTTTGTTAAACAAGATTACAGAAGACTACATTACAATATGCATTGTTATTATTATTAACAAAGACGCACCAAGCCTACAATATGCATTTATTTTCCACTTTGTTATTTAAATATTAATAATCCTTATACGTTTAATAGATTAACGTATTTTATTGAAAGTAATGCAAATACAAGATGATTATAAAACACAGAACAGATTAATACACAAGAATCCAACATTTATTATTATTATTAAAGATTAGCCGGTATTCTCCCGGCCCGGGCCTTTTCCAAGTGGTGGCCCGGCCTTGGCTCCCTCTTTAGGGAGTGTCTGAGACCTAAGTCTCCCATGGGAGGAGGCACAAGTACCTCCTCATCTTTGGGACTAACTGTCCCCAGGCCTAGCCACAAGCTAGGCCTCTCTGGTCTGCCATCCCCGCCTCAAGGGGGCAAATGGGAATGACAGTCTTATGAGCTAAAGGCTCGGGCTCAGGCACCTACCCTACCCTAGAAGAGCTGGGCATGGTGTCGATCCAGAATCCAACACAATGACACCTCAACCAGGTCGTCTAAATACATGCAAAAGAGTAATATTACATAGAACAATGTAACACTGCCAAGTCAAACACATACAGTGGTATTACACTCTCCAGATTTGATTTTTTTTTTTTTTTTTATATTTTATTTAAAACCAATACAGTTTAACATAAAAATAAAGAAACAGTATGGAACCTAATCAAATTAACTGACAAACGGATTGTACTTACATGCTCGCAAGATATTACAACAAAAACTTACATCAAGAACATAACTAAAAACAAAATTACATGTCACAGGGTCATGAATTGACATATATACAAAACCTTGCATATATATAAATTGTACATATAAATGACATCTGACAAAGGTTCAATACACTTGAACATAAAATATACAAAGAAGTTATATCAGTTAAATCCCATCCTTCATTTTAAATCAAAAAACCAAAACCTAACATCATAATCTGACTAGATAATCTACATACTTATCCCTAACAATACAGCTGAACATACCCCAAAACATACAAATAAACAGAAAAAAAATACAGCTTAGAACACAATAACAACCCTCTATACTGTTACAATACACCCATATAAAACTTTCAGACAAATGGACTACGCCCACTAAACTGTCTAGATATGTCTGTAAACCATACAGACAAAAAACTTAACATCAAGAACTTGCATAAAACCCCAAAAACCCGGTATCAGGGTACAGACCTAATTATAAACTTTAAAAAGAATCAATCATGCGTATATAAAGTATTACATAACTTTCTGACCCATGACAAAGGCCAATACAATAGAAAGAGATATATATTTATATATATACACATACACACCCACACACCCACACCCACATCCACACACACACCCACACGTACACAAAAATTTTCACAAAATCACATTAATCATATCACTGTATGCACAATGCAAAACCAGGATTAAGTATCTCTCATCGGCAAAAACCCAGCACGTAACATAAATACAAACTAAAAACACACTGAAAGTCCGCAAATAACTTATTTCTCAAGAATCATGTTATACAAGACTGATACACATCATAATTATACAAAAAATCTACTATATTATACCTACATTCTGAAAAGTGTTATATCTCCCATAACGAGACCTTGAGCTCTACATCCACACTTGGATGCCATAAGCCCCAAATGAAAACCAGGAAACCATTCCAAACCCACATTCACAACACTCTCACGACCCCCCCCCCAGGGAGGCGAGCCCGCTGTTGCCCCCTGACTCCCCCCAAAACCTATGAAAACCCCTTCATTCACTCATATCCAATCACAGATTTACGAGAATCCCTAACTTAGCATTCTATACCCCTCTGAGAAAGCCTGATCCCACCTCCTCCCATACAAATCTCTGTTACGACACCTCGTACTATAGAACGTTACCGCAAGAACCTTTCTTCTCTCCTCACAAACCCCCTCCCCCCTCACCCACCCACGACAAATATATATAAATCTACCATAAATATAATCTAAAGCTCTTATGACACCCTCGTCAAACCCCGCCCTTATCTAGACTTAGAGCACGCAAAACCGACACCCCACGGCCCCCCACCCTCGAAACCAACCTACTTAACCAGCACCTAACCTCCTCTAGCCCTTCACAAAAGTAAACTACATGGAACGCTGTCCTCATCCCCTCCACAGATACCACACCCCCCACCCCTACAACCTGTCTGTTTCGTAATTCTCACCAGACGGAAGGATCCCATGCAGAAAACGAAACATCACCTCACGCGCCCAGGTTTTAACTTAAATTTTTACTAAATCTAAACCAAATACTCTTCCACGCATACATGGGGAACAAACCCTCAACTGGGACAACGCACCTACCTACAAGTAACCTCACAAAACCCTTAATACAAAACCTTTTCCCTCATTTTCCCTAACCAACAAAACAGCCCTCAAAACTATTTCACATTCCCTCAACTCCATTCCTCGATCCCAAACATACCCAGCCTGTCGTGTATCCTTCCCAAACGCCCCGCGTTCACACCCTCACGCAACACTCCCTTTTTAATGAACACACATTTAGCCCTTTCCGCCTCAAATCAACAACCCCAACCCACCCGGGACTTACAGGTAACATTACAACCTCCCTCCGTAACCACACAACGTGAACCCCATAAAAATTTGGGTACCCCCGTCTTAGTATCCCCGCAATCGCTGTCCCTGTAATTGGGAACACAGCTGCAACATCCCCAAACCTTACTAACAATAAAATGTTCACGACTATCACTCGCTGTATCAGAGTTAGGTGCTGGGTCTCAGAACACCTAGACGCCCCACGATCCTTTCCAATAACCTATCCGAATTTTCCTCGCCGCGCCGAAAACCATGTCACCCCTATAAAAAAATACCACAAATCTTTAAAGACCCCGGCCCATTCTTTAACAACATTACATCTCCCCCCCAAAACCCCCCACCCAGGAACCCAACCCCATGCACCTTGACTTCGCACTATTTACCCTGCATACCCGTGGCACTTCCAAATAATTGCACCACCTCGTCCAACACCCCTCTTTTGACATCCCTGCACGAAAGAGAACAGTGGTGTCTCAACATACCCAAATTTAAAACCCCGGCCAGGCCCTCCCACCCCCCACACTTCCCGCACATGGCGTACATAGCTAACGGTCAACCATTCTAAAAAGGGGTCCGGGGAAACACGCAAAAATATTTGGGAAAATGGGGCATCCCTGTCTAAGGCCTTCCCCATTGCAATGTCCTTCCCCATACACCCATTAATCTGTATCCTCATTTTCGCCCCCTTGTCAACGTATTTACCCACTCGACTATTTCCTCCCCAAAACCCCTGTCTCCTAAGTATAACCTGCAAAGCTCCCCTTTCCACTCTATCGTATGCTCCCTGCCAGTCTAGAGCCAACAAAGCCCCCCCTCCACCCCACCCTTAGCTTCCACAAAACTTCTCAGTATCCCATGTCCTTCAATCATCGACCTCCCCGGCAACCCGAACTGAGATGTTGACACCACCCTCTCCACTACCCCTTTTTGAACCTATTACCTAAAATTTTTGCAAACACCTTATAGTCTGCACACATCAGTGATATGGCTCGGTACTCCCGAAGGGTGGGCTGCCCCTTGACCTTCGGGACCAGCACTACTACTGCTGTTTCCTGCTTCTCCCCCAACTTACCCTTCTCTTTCATACTATTAAATAACCTAACTATAAATTCCTTTATCAACGCCCAATGTTGTAAATAAAATTCTACCGGGAGACCATCAATACCGGGAGCTTTCCCCTTCCTCATTCCCCTTAACGCATTCTCTATTTCCTCTGCCGTAATCGTCCCACCTAAAGCCTTTCGATCACTATTTCCTAAATTACACGTCACCCTACGTACACACCTTGTCCAATGCCCCGTCACCCACCCCCCCACTGTTCCCGTATTTTCCCTACCAAGCCTCCGCATACGCACACATCCCTTCGTGGTTCGTATCTCCTGCCTACTCTATAATTCCCAACCATCTCCGTTACCTCTAAACATGGTATAGCCGTCAGCGCCTGCCTTTGCTTTTGGGTGCCGCAAAACACACGCTGAACGGCTTGTCGCCCCAAAGCACTTCCTCCACCCCCGCCTGCATCCTTACAGCTTGAAACCTTTCATTTTGCAACACCCTCAACCTCCCCTTTATTTCAGCTATTTCATCCATAGGAAAATTATTCCCATCCACCCCCCCCCCATAGCAACCTCTTAACCTATCCTCTAAATAGTTAGCCAGTCCATATTTTTTAAAATTTTTAATACGTTTTTCCTTCCCCTCACATAAAACTTTTTAATCCTTTCCTTTGCGACACTATCCCACCAATGCCACAATGTCCCTCCACTCCCTGTTCTTCCACACTAAGCTCCTTCCATAGGACTGAAAACCCCTCCAACCCCTCCTCAAACTCCTAACACACTTATATTTAATTTCCAATAACTTCTATATAAAGTCCGCGAGCGTCCCCCAAACCCCAAACCCCCACCACCACTGCCCTATGATCTGACATTGTAGTCTCACAGTACTGAAAGATTTCACGTTCACTCCCTGAGAAAGGTACACTCATCTAGTCTCGCAGCATAACCACTCCTAACAAACGTAATTCAGTCTCCCACACCGCTCCCCAAAGGCATCACGTAACCTAACATCCCTTAATAAATCCCTAAGAGCCACAGACATATATCCCCGCTCCTCTTGGGTCCACATCAGCCACCCTGATTACACTATTCCAGTCCCCACCAACTATCGCCACCTCTGGCAGTGCACTTAAAAAAAACACAAGATCCTCACACACAAAATCATTCTTTACCTTTATGTTATTTTTCTGCCGGCGCATACACACTCACAAAAGACACACGCTTACCCATCCACCACCCATCCACACGCAAACACCCTCCCTCCCCCTCCTCCCGCTTCTCTGCCAAAACAAACGGGCTCGTCCCCCCTTATTAAAAATTCCCACCAAACCCCCTTTTAGACGGGGAGATGGGAGGTAACTAACCCGAAATCCTGCCACCCCAACACCCTACCCTCTTTGAAATTGTGCTCCCTGCAGGAACACAACATCCACTCTAGATTTATTCAGAAAATTAAAGAAACCAATCTCTCTTCATACCGCTACAAAAACCCATTAACATTTACAGGGCATACACCTAAGGCCTATTAAAGTTTCCACCCCTGCTTCCTCTCATCACTTTTTTACAACTCCAGAGCTTGAATTTACGTTTCAACACCTTCAGAGTGCTCCCCTTTCCCTCCCCCCTTCTTCCGGTGCCTCCCCATCATGGCTACCACCACCTACACCACTACCTTCACACTTCACCTCAGTCTTTTTCCCAGGCCTTTGTGCAGGGGTAAGGACGTCATCAGAATCTGATGTAGCCGCCCTCTTTCTCGTGACAGTCATGTTACACATATCTTGATCAGAAAGTTACCTCTCGATGAACCCCACCCTCCACCTGAGAATGGTGTAATGAGTCAATGGATGACTCCAAACCACCATCACGTCCCCAATTATCAAAGTTCCTCCCGACTTTCTGGAAGCGACGATTCTCCAATGACACCACGCTCAGATGTAACATCCCTCTCTGGTGGTGACAACGTCTTCAACACCTCCACCAATTCCTCCTCAATCTCAAGAACCTTCTTGGTACTTGCTGCTCCTCCTTATCACAGGAGACACACCCGATCAGGCAGTTGGGGGCGGGACTCCAACCACCACCAGTCCGTGTGCCCGATCCACTATCTCGCTCCACAAAACACCACGCCCTCCATCCGATGTTGTTCCTCACCTGCCACCTTTGAAGCAGGGCTGCGACGTCCACCACAGGTCCAGGCACATGTCTTCGCTTGTCACAGGTCGCCGCTATGTGATCATACTACCACATAGGCGGCACGTACGTCGTTGTCCTGGGAAAATTACCATTACCTGCGTCCTGAAATCTTTTTAGGTACACATAGGATGGTAAATTTGTGCCTCAAAGTCATTTTGAGGTTGAAAGAACCTCTGGAAAACCAGCATAGGCTCCTGCCCCCACGTACCATGTTGAGGCATAATGCACCGTCCCATACTTCTCAAAAACTTTCCTTATATCTGCCTCGTCCGCCTCAAAGGGAACGTTGCGTAACTTTATCCACGTATAATACCGTGAAACATCTATCATTCTTACAGTGACAGCTGGTGTGACGTTAAGACTCACGTCCTGAAACCTGGTGAAATTTAAAGATTCATAAACCGTTGCTGATAGCAGTTTGACGAAAATTCGTTGTCCCCCCGTTCAATGCTACACCATACAAGTCACAATCTTGTACTCCATAAGTCTCCCGTATGATCTTTGGCAATAAGACTTGCGCAGAACTGGTCGTTATCGTTCCTTTAAGTAGCTCGATGCCTACAGTATTTATCCTTCGTCTCAGACTAACCGCCATCTTGACGATCACAGTGCACCTAAGTTGTTAGCCGAGGTGTGACAGCACCACTTCACACCACTGCAGCCAGGTAACTGACAAGGGCGCTCGCCTACACACAGCAGAGGGGTGCAGAGCGCTACCGCACACTACCGTGGTCAGGCAGCGAATTAATCCAGATTTGATTACACATCATACGCACAGGTTCATACACATTCGCCCGTTACATTATGCAAGGAGTCGACCCCGTTTCTACCCCTGACAGCCCATCCTACATTAGCATTTACCATCCCTACCCTACCCCTCCCACCGAATTTACAAATTTAATAAAACCTCTAATGTTAGGTCTCTATATCCCTCTGTGAAAGCCCGCTCCCACCTTCTCCCATAAATTTCTCTGTTACGGCACAACGTTTTATAAAACGTAACTGCCAATAACCGCCTCTTCACCTCACTGACCCCTTTCCCCCTCATTTCCCACGTTATGTACACATAATCCACCATAATGTACTCCACAGCCCTAATAATATTCTCTCACCATCCCCCCCACATCAAGACTTAATGCCCGCAAAAACAGAAAAGTTTTTTTCCACTTATCCTATGCAGCACCCTGCTCAACCAACCCCTGACGCTCCCCATCCCCTCACAAAAATACACTACGTGGAACGCAGAATCCTCCTCTCCACATATTCCACAGACCCCCCCCATCAACCATCCATCTAGCCCGTAAAACCACTCCCGATGGTAAAATCCCATGCAAAAAACGATACATCACCTCACCGCCCTCGGGTTGTAACCATAACCTACTGAACCTTCTCCATATACTTCCCCAGTCATACATGGGGAAAATCCCCTCCACCGGTGCCACAACCCTCTCCACTAACATCCTACACAGCCTACTTATTTTTACCTTACCCAGATCCCTAACCAACGCCACTGCCCTCAAAATAGTTTCACACTCACGCAAAATCTATCCCAGAAAACATGTGTTTCAATCTACTGTTATCTTGACCAACCCCCCCTCCACCACACCCTCCCTCATCACCTCCCCCTTAATGAAGATACATTTGACCCCCCGCTTTAAATTCATTAAACCCAAACCCCCCTGACGCACAGGTAACATTACCACATCCCTTTTAAGCCAAAACACAGCCTGAACCCCCCAAAAAATTTAAAACCCTCTAAGTATATTGCAATTGCCGTCCCAGTTAAAGGGAAACCACGGCTGCCACGTGCCAAACCTTACTATACAATAAGACGTTAATTACAATGGCACGCTGCACAAGGGTCAAATGATAAGGCCGCAATGCTCCCAAGCGACCCCGAATCCTGTCTACCAACTGACCCGGTTGTCCGCCACGTGCAACTCGAGATCATCTGCATAGATAAACCACAAATTTTTTAATGACATCACCTGCTTCGTCACAACTGCACTACCCCACTCAACCCCCCCACCCAAGCTCCTAACCCATGACCAGGACTTTTCTGAATTCACTCTCAAAAACCAGTTGCACGTGCGAACGTGTCGACTACCCCCATCTAAGGCGTTCATTGACATCCCCTCCCTAACCAGAACCCTAGTATCATCTACATACCTATTAGAACGGCCCAAACCCTCCCTACTCCACTCCCCTCCCCTCACTAATGCCCCTTCGGTGCTCCACCATTCTATAAAAGGGGTCCTGTAAAGCCGCAAATAAAAGCTGTGACATAGGACCCCTCCTGTTTAAGTCCCCTACCCATTACAAAACCTCCCCCTAATCTTCCATTAAACTGTACTCTCGCCATTGCCCCTTGATATAACGATCTACCCATCCCACTATTTCTTCCCCAAAACTCTGTCCCCCTAAGGATAGCTCTCAATGCTTCTCGCTCGACTCTATCATATGCTCCTTGCCAGTCTAGTGCAGCCAAACCCCCCCCATTCCCCCCCCTTTTTCTTCCACGAAATCCCTTAGTAACCCATGCCCCACCCCCATAGACCTACCTGGCAAACCCAAACAGGGTTTCCGATACAACCCGCCCTACAACACACTTAATCCTATTTCCTAAAATCTTAGCAAACAACTTATAATCCACACATAACAACGATATTGCCTGGTAGTCCCTAAGCGAATGCTGTCCCTTACCCTTCGGTACCAAGACAACTACAGCTGTTGCCTGCTTGTCTCCCAACGTGCCCCTCTCCTTCATCAAGTTTAATAACCTCACCAAAAAAACCTTTATTAGCTCCCAATGCTGTTGATAAAACTCTGCCGGTAGACCATCGATTCCCGGTGCTTTGCCCTTACGCATGTCACTTAAAGCTCTCCATATTTCCTCCTCAGTTATTTCCCCACCCAGTGCTTCCCTATCACTGTTTCCCAACCGACATGTCACACTTCCACACACCGTTCTAATCCCAACTCCTACCCCCTTTCCTCTTGCCAATACTTCTCATACCACTTATCGCCAAACAACCCCATCCCATCTGTATGTGGATAACCTGACCCACACCTATACCCTCCCACCGACTCATGAACCTCCAACCATGGAATAGCTGTTGCCTGCTGACGTTGTTTTTGCCTGCGCAAACACACACGACGACGGCCTATCTCCCCATAACACCTCCTCCACCCCCGCCATTACTCTCACCGCTTGGAACCGCTCGTCCTGGATTTCCCGCAACCTCTCTTTAAGTACCATAATGTCGTCCATAGGATAGGTACCCTCCACCGCTCCCTTTACATAACAACCCCTTAACCTGTCCTCCAAATAATTAATAAGCCCAAATTTTATTTATTTATTTATTTATTTTATTTAAAAATTTGTGCACACATACAGAGGTACAAAAAATACAGAAAAGAGCAGTATGCCAAAGCCACTTATACTATGCATAGCATTACGGGCTGGCTTAAAATTAACTTAAGATGAACTAAGCAATGATGACATCGGTGATAAAACTTTAATGTAAACAGATTACTATAAAGCACAAGTGAGTATTACAAAGACAGGTCATATGGTTGTATGCATTGTTTGACATTCAGTAGAATGGAGTATTATTATTATTATTATTAAAGATTAGCCGGTATTCTCCCGGCCCGGGCCTTTTCCAAGTGGTGGCCCGGCCTTGGCTCCCTCTTTAGGGAGTGTCTGAAACTTAAGTCTCCCATGGGAGAAGGCACAAGTACCTCCTCATCTTCGGGACCAACTGTCCCCAGGCCTAGCCACAAGCTAGGCCTCTCTGGTCTGTCATCCCCGCCCCAAGGGGGCTAATGGGAATGAACAGTCTTGTGAGCTGTAAGCTCGGGCTCAGGGCACCTACCCTACCCTAGAAGGGTTAGGCATGGTGTCGATCATGGAGTATTCTGTTAGGTAGTGTATTTAAAAAATAATAAAGTTAGATTGGGTTTTAGGTTTAACATTTATGTGATATAATTGTGAGAAACATTTAAGATATACAATTTATAAGGTTCAGTTATTCAGTATTTATTTGGTTTTGGGTGAGTAAGTGATCTTTGAGAAGAGACTTGAATTTATAAACAGGTAGTGTTTCTTTTATATTTACAGGTAATGAGTTCCAGATTTTAGGGCCTTTTATGTGCATTGGTTTTTGCATAGTGTGAGATGGACACGAGGAACATCAAAGAGTGATCTGTGCCTTGTGTTATGGTCATGTGTTCTGTGAGGTTGGCAAGGAGAGTTTGAGGGGAGGGTTAATATCAGAGTTAAGTGTTCTATGTATGTAATAGGTGCAGTAATAAGTATGAATGTTTGTATGGTGAATAGGTTTAGTGTATTGAATATTGGTGGAGTGTGCTGCCTATAGTGAGAATTTGTATCATTCTAACTGCAGCCTTTTGTTGGGTAATTAGTGGTCTGAGATGGTTACTTGTTGTTGAGCCCCATGCACAAATTCCATAGGTGAGATAGGGGTAAATAAGAGAGTGATATAGGGCCAGGAGGGCTGACTGTGGAGCATAGTACCGTATCTTCGATAGTATGCCTACAGTCTTGGAAATTTTCTTAGAAATTTGTTGTATATGTGTATGAAATTTGAGTCTATTATCAAGGTGGATTCCTAAGAATTTTCCCTCTGTTAGCTTTGTGATAGGTGATCCGTTTATCATTATGTTAAGAGGGACATCTGTAGCTCTGTTACCAAACTGAATGAAGTAGGTTTTGTCAATGTTTAGTGTAAGTTTGTTAGTCCTCATCCAGGTAGATATTTTCTGTAATTCTGTATTTACAGTATTGGCTAGCGTGACTGGGCTCGGGTGGGAGAAGACGTATGTAGTGATCATCTGCAAATAGTGTGGGTTTTGAGTAATTGCGAAGCATTTGGTAGGTCATTTATGTATAGGAGAAAGAGAAGAGGGCCAAGGACACTTCCCTGTGGGACACCAACTGTAATTGGTTGTGCAGAAGAGTTTGCCCCATTTGCATACACATATTGGCTTCTGTTGCTGAGGTATGACTTGAGGTAGTTGAGGGAGTGCCCTCTTATACCATAGTGTGACAATTTTACGTGGAGCAAGTCATGGTTAACTGTATCAAAAGCTTTACGTAAGTCAATGAAGATCCCCAGTGGGACTTCTTTTTTCTCTATTGCAGTGTATATATGTTCTAGCATGTGTATAATAGCATCATTAGTATTTTTATTTGGCCTGAATCCAAATTGGCAGGGGTTGAGTATGTTTTGGGAGATAAGGTAGGAGTAGATTCGTTTATGAATTAATTTTTCGAAGATTTTTGAGAGAGGGTGTAAGTTGGATATTGGCCTATAGTTATTCAACTCTGTTTGGTCTCCTCCTTTGTGGATCGGGGTGACCCTTGCTATTTTGAGTACTGTGGGGAAGGTGGAGGATTCAATGGATTTGTTAAAGAGTGTTGCAATGATTGGTGATAGCACTTGTGACACTTTTTTGTATATAAAGGGTGGTAAGGTATTTAAATCTCCTGCCTTGTTTTTTAGCGTGTTGATAATAAGGGAGACTTCGTATGGGTTAGTCGGAGCTAGGAACAGTGTGTTCGGGTAGTTGCCAGTGAGGTAGTCATTTGGTGGGGTATTTTAAAGAATTGATCCTTTTCCCTTCCCGCACATAATAATGCCGAATCCGTTCCTTAGCCACACCATCCCACCACGTTACCACGTCCTCGACCCCTTTTACCTCCTCAGTTAACCCCTCCCACAGCGCTGTAAAACCCTCCAACCCCTCCTCATCTTCCAACACACTCGTATTTAATTTCCAGTATCCCCTAGAGATACTAGCTAGTGAATCCCACTCGACCTCTGCTACTACCGCCCGATGATCGGAAAAAGCTACTTCAATAGTATGGACAGACTTTGACAATACCTTGTGAGATATGTACAACCTATCTAACCTAGCTGCATAACCTCTCCTCACGAAAGTATGCTCCACCTCCCACGCTCCCCCACCTACCACATCCCTCAACTGAACATCCACCAAGAGATTACGTAACACTGCCAACATGTGCCCTGCCCCTCGTGGTTCCACATCAGCTCTCCTGATAACACAATTCCAGTCCCCACCAACGATGGCCACTGCAGGTAAACCACGGAAGGCGAAAACTAGATCATCACACACAAAATCCCTCTTTACTTTGT
>NW_026505053.1:0-18296 GCF_026875155.1 Cherax quadricarinatus
GGGGAAAAAAAAATGGGGCAGGAGGCAAAACCCAAACCCGGTGAACCTACCCACAGAAATGCCCTCAACAAAATGACAAGGAGCAATCCACCAGGTATAGGAAGGGGGAACCAGGTGGGTGACACTGTTCCCACCATAACCCAGCTACCCAGTGAGAAGACATACCATCATCACAGTGATAGTGTAGCAACACTGCTGGTGTTCCCACAATGTATCCTATCAATTTTGAATATTGTAGCAACACTGCTGGTGTTCCCACAATGTATTATCATATAGAATATTGTAGCAACACTGCTGGTGTTCCCACAATGATCTATCATATAGAATATTGTAGCAACACTGCGGTGTTCCCACAATGTAACTATCATATTTGAATAGTGTAGCAACATGCTGGTGTTGCCACAATGTAACTATCATATAGAATATTGTAGCAACACTGCTGATGTCCCACATGTATCTATCATATAGAATATGTAGCAACACTGCTGGTGTTCCCCAATGTAACTATCTATAGAATAGTGTAGCAACACTGCTGGTGTTCCCACAATGTATCTATCATATAGAATATTGTAGGGAACACTGCTGGTTTTCCCCCCAATGTAACTATCATATAGAATAGTGTAACAACACTGCTGGTGTTGCCACAATGTAACTATCATATAGAATAGTTTTAGCAACACTGCTGGTGTTCCCACAATGTAACTATCATATAGAATAGTGTAGCAACACTGTTGGTGTTACCACAATGTAACTATCATATAGAATAGTGTAGGGAAAACTGTTGGTGTTACCACAATGACTATCATATAGAATAGTGTAGCAAACACTGCTGGTGTTACCACAATGTAACTATCTTTTAGAATAGTGTAGCAACACACTGATGGTGTTCCCACAATGTAAATATCATATAGAATAGTGTAGCAACACACTGCTGGTGTTGCCACAATGTAACTATCATATTAGAATAGTGTAGCAACACTGCTGGTGTTGCCACAATGTAACTACATAAGAATAGTGTAGCAACACTGCTGGTGTTACCACAATGTAAAATATCATATAGAATAGTGTAGCAACACTGCTGGTGTTCCCACAATGTAACTATCATATAGAATAGTGTAGCAACACTGCTGGTGTTCCCACAAAGTAACATCATATAGAATAGTTTTAACAACATGCTGGTGTTCCCACAATGTAACTATCATATAGAATAGTGTAGCAACACTGTGGTGTTACCAAATGTACCCATCATATAGAATAGTGTAGCAACACACTGATGGTGTTCCCACAATGTAACTATCATATAGAATAGTGTAGCCAACACACTGCTTGTGTTCCCACAATTTTAACTATCATATAGAATAGTGTAGCAACAATGATGGTGTTGCCACAATGTAACTGTCATATAGAATAGTGTAGCAACACTGCTGGGTTCCTACAATGTAAAATATCATATAGAATAGTGTAGCAACACTGCTGGTGTTCCCACAATGTTTAACTATCATATAGAATAGTGTAGCAACCCCTGCTGGTGTTCCTACAATGTAACTATCATATAGATAGTGTAGCAACATGCTGGTGTTGCCACAATGTAACTATCATATTGAATAGTGTAGCAACACTGCTGGTGTTCCCACAATGTAACTATCATATAGAATAGTGTAGCAACACTGCTGGTGTTGCCACAATGTAACTATCATATAGAATTAGTGTAGCAACAAATGCCCGGGGTTCCCACAATGTAACTATCCCTATAGAATAGTGTAGCAACACTGTGGTGTTCCCCCAATGTAACTATCATATAGAATAGGGGTAGCAACACTGCTGGTGTTACCACAATGTAACTATCATATAGAAAAGTGTAAACAACACTGCTGGTGTTCCACAATGTAACTATCATATAGAATAGTGTAGCAACACCTGATGGTGTTGCCACAATGTAACTATCATATAGAATAGTGTTTGCAAACACACTGCTGGTGTTGCCACAATGTACTATCATATAGAATAGTGTAGCAACTCTGCTGTGTTCCCACAATGTAAATATATATAGAATAGTGTACAACACACTGATGGTGTTGCCACAATGTAAACTGTCATACAGAATTTTGTAGCAACACTGCTGGTGTTCCTACAATGTAAAATATCATAAAAGAATAGTGTAGCAACACTGCTGGTGTTCCCCCAATGTAACTATCATATAGAATAGGTATCAACACTGCTGGGGTTGCCACAATGTAACTATCATATAGAAAAGTGTAGCAACACTGCTGGTGTTGCCACAATGTAACTATCTAAGAATAGGTAGCAACACTGCTGGTGTTCCACAATGTAACTATCATATAGAATAGTGTAGCAACACTGCTGGTGTTGCCACAAAAGTAACTATCAAATAGAATAGTGTAGCAAAACTGCTGGTGTTCCCATAATGTAACTATCATATAGAAAAAGTGTAGCAACAAATGTGATGTTCCCACAAAAGTAACTATCATATAGAATAGTGTAGCAAAAACTGCTGGTGTTGCCACAATGTAACTATCATATAGAATATGTAGCAACACTGCTGGTGTTGCCACAATGTAACTATCATATAGAATAGTGTAGCAACACTGCTGGTGTTGCCACAATGTAACTATCATATAGAATAGTGTAACAACACTGCTGGTGTTACCACAATGTAACTATCATATAGAAATAGTGTAGCAACACTGCTGGTGTTCCCACAATGTAACTATCATATAGAATAGTGTAACAACATGCTGGTGTTCCCACAATGTAACTATTCATATTTGAATAGTGTAGCAACACTGCTGGTATTGCCACAATGTAAACTATCATATAGAATAGTGTAGCAAACACTGGGTGATGTTCCCACAATGTAACTATCATAAAAGAATAGTGTAGCAACACTGCTGGTGTTGCCACAATGTAACTATCAAAATAGAATAGTGTAGCAACACTGCTGATGTTCCCACAATGTAACTATCATATAGAATAGTGTAGCAACACTGCTGGTGTTGCACAATGTAACTGTCATACAGAATAGTGTAGCAACACTGCTGGTGTTCCTACAATGTAACTATCATATAGAATAGTGTAGCAACACACTGATGGTGTTGCCACAATGTAAAATGTCATAAGAATAGTGTAGCAACACTGCTGGTGTTCCCACAATGTAACTTCATATAGAACATTGTAGCAACACTGCTGGTGTTCCCACAATGTAACTATTATATAGAATAGTTTTAGCAACACTGCTGGTGTTCCCACAATGTAACTATCATATAGAATAGTGTAGCAACACTGCTGGTGTTCCCACAATGTAACTATCATATAGAATAGTGTTGCAACACTGCCCGGGGTTCCCACAATGTAACTATCATATAGAATAGTGTAGCAACCACTGCTGGTGTTCCTACAATTTAACTATCATATAGAATAGGTAGCAACACTGCTGGTGTTCCCACAATGTAAAATATCATATAGAACATTGTAGCAACACTGTTTATGTTTCCACAATGTAACTATCATATAGAATAGGTGTAGCAACATGCTGGGGTTCCCCCAATGTAACTATCATATAGAATAGTGTAGCAAAAACTGCTGGTGTTCCCACAATGTAACTATCATATAGAATAGTGTAGCAACATGCCGGTGTTCCCACAATGTAACTATCATATGAATAGTGTAGCAACAAATGCTGGTGTTCCTACAATTTAACTATCATATAGAATTTGTGTACAACACTGCTGGTGGTTCCCACAAATAAACTATCATATAGAATAGTGTAGCAACATGCTGTGTTCCCACAATGTAACTATCAATAGAATAGTGTAGCAACATGCTGGTGTTCCACAATGTAACTATCATATAGAATAGTGTAGCAACCAAAGCTGGGGTTCCCACAATGTAAGTATCATATAGAATAGTGTAGCAACACTGCTGGTGTTCCACAATGTACTATCATATAGAATAGTGTAGCAACACTGCGGTGTTCCCACAATGTAAAATATCATATAGAATGTGTAACAACACTGTTGGTGTTCCCACAATGTAACTATCATATAGAACAAATTTTAGCAACACTGCTGGGGTTCCACAATGTAACTATCATATAGAATAGTGTAGCAAACACTGCTGGTGTTCCACAATGTAACTATCATATAGAACATTGTAGCAACACTGGGTGGTGTTCCCACAATGTAACTATTATATAGAATAGTTGTAGCAACACTGCTGGTTTTTGCCACAATGTAACTATCATATAGAATAGTGTAGCAACACTGCTGGTGTTGCCACAATGTAACTATCATATAGAATAGTGTAGCAACACTGCTGGTTTTTCCCACAATGTAACTATCATATAGAATAGTGAAACAACAAAGCTGGTGTTCTCACAATGTAACTATCATATAAAAAAGTGTAGCAACACTGCTGGTGTTCCCACAATGTAACTATCATATAGAATAGTGTAGCAACATGCTGGTGTTCCAATAATGTAACTATCATATAGAATAGTGTAGCAACACTGCTGGTGTTCCCACAATGTAACTATCATATAGAATAGTGTAGTAACACTGCTGGTGTTCCCACAAAGTAACTATCATATAGAAAGTGTAAAAACACTTGCTGGTGTTCCCACAATGTAACTATCATATAGAATGTGTAGCAACACTGCTGGTGTTCCCATAATGTAACTATCATATAGAATAGTGTAGCAAAACTGCTGGTGTTCCCACAATGTAAATATCATATAGAATAGTTGTAGTAACACTGCTGGTGTTTCCCCCCAATGTAAACTATCATATAGAATAGTGTAACAACACTGCTGGTGTTCCCACAATGTAACTATCATATAGAATAGTGTAGCAAACACACTGATGGTGTTGCCAAAATGTAACTATCATTAGAATAGTGTAGCAACATGCTGGTGTTCCCACAATGTAACTATCATATCAATAGTGTAGCAACAACTGCTGGTGTTTCCCCCAATGTAAACTATCATATAGAATAGTGTAGCAACACTGCTGGTTTTGCCACAAATGTAACTATCATATAGAATAGTGTAGCAACATGCTGGTGTTCCCACAATGCAAAATATCATATAGAATAGTGTAGCAACACTGCTGGTGTTCCCACAATGTAAATACATATAGAATAGTGTAGCAACACTGCTGGTGTTCCCACAATGTAAATATCATATAGAAAAAGGTAGC
This sequence comes from Cherax quadricarinatus, assembly GCF_026875155.1. Classification (NCBI taxonomy): domain Eukaryota; kingdom Metazoa; phylum Arthropoda; class Malacostraca; order Decapoda; family Parastacidae; genus Cherax; species Cherax quadricarinatus. The sequence continues at coordinate 5,214 of NW_026505053.1, forward strand.
AACATGCTGTGTTCCCACAATGAACTATCATAAGAATAGTGTAGCAACACTGCTGGTGTTCCCACAATGTAACTATCCCTAAAAGAATAGTGTAGCAACATGCTGGTTTTTCCCACAATGTAACTATCATATAGAATAATGTAGCAACACTGCTCGTGTTCCCACAATGTAACTATCTATAGAATAGTGTAGCAACACTGCTGGTGTTCCCACAATGTAACTATCATATAAATAGTGTAACAACACTGCTGGTGTTCCCCCAATGTAACTATCATATAGAATAGTGTTAGCAACACTGCTGGTGTTCCCACAATGTAACTATCATATAGAATAGTGTAACAACACTGCTGGTGTTACCACAATGTAACTATCATATAGAATAGTGTAGCAACACTGCTGGTGTTACCACAATGTAACTATCATATAGAATAGTTGTAGCAACACTGCTGGTGTTCCCACAATGTAAATATCATATAGAAAAGTGTAGCAACACTGCTGGTGTTCCCACAATGTAACTATCATATAGAATAGTGTAGCAACACCCGTTGGTGTTCCCACAATGTAACTATCATATAGAATAGTGTTGCCAACACTGCTGGTGTTGCCACAATGTAACTATCATTAGAATAGTGTAACAACACTGCTGGTGTTCCCACAATGTAACTATCATATAGAATAGTGTAGCAACACTGCTGGTGTTCCCCACAATGTAACTATCATATAGAAAAAGTGTAGCAACATGGTGTTCCCACAATGTAACTATCAATAGAATAGGGTAGCAAAACTGCTGGTGTTTTCCACCCAAAGTAACTATCATATAGGGAAAAGTGTAGCAACACTGCTGGTTTACCACAATGTAACTACATATAGAATAGTGTAGCAAACACTGCTGGTGTTGCCACAATGTAAAATATCATATAGAATAGTGTAGCAACACTGCTGTGTTTCCCCTAATGTAACTTAAAATATAGAATATGTAGCAACACCGCTAGTGTTCCCACAATGTAACTATTATATAGAATAGTGTTTGCAACACTGCTGGAGTTCCCCCAAAGTAACTATCATATAGAAAAGTGTAGCAACACTGCTGGTGTTCCCATAATGTAACTATCATATAGAATAGTGTAGCAAACACCCAGTGTTCCCACAATGTAACTATCATATAGAATAGTGTAGCAACACTGCTGGTGTTCCCATAATGTAACTATCATATAGAATAGTGTACCAACACCGCTAGTGTTCCCCCAATGTAACTATCATATAGAATAGTGTAGCAAAAACTGCTGGTGTTCCCATAATGTAACTATCATATAGAAAGTGTAGCAAAAACCCCTAGTGTTCCCACAAGTAACTATCATAAGAATAGTGTAGCAACACTGCTGGTGTTCCCCAATGTAACTATCATATAGATGGTTGTAGCAACACTGTTGTGTTACCACAATGTAACTATCATATAGAATATTGTAGCAACACTGCTGGTGTTACCACAATGTAACTATCATATAGAATAGTGTAACAACACTGCTGGTGTTCCCACAATGTAAAATATCATATAGAATAGTGTAGCAACACTGCTGATGTTCCCACAATGTAACTATCATATAGAATAGTGTAGCAACACTGCTGGTTTCCCCAATGTAACTATCATATAAGAATATGTAAAACAACCTGCTGGTGTTCCCACAATGTAACTATCATATTGAATAGTGTAGCAACACTGCTGGTGTTCCCACAATGTAACTATCATATAGAAAAAGTGTAGCAGCACTGCTGGTGTTCCCACAATGTAAAATATCATATAGAATAGTGTAGCAACAATGCTGGGGTTCCCACAATGTAACATCATATAGAATAGTGTAGCAACAATGCTGGTGTTCCCACAATGTAACTATCATATAGAATAGTGTAGCAACACTGCTGGTGTTCCCACCAATATAACTATCATATAGAATAGTGTAGCAACACTGCTGGTGTTCCCACAATGTAACATCATATAGAATAGTGTAGCGCACTGCTGGGGGTTCCCACAAAAGTAACTATTTATATAGAATGTGTAGCAACAATGTGGTGTTCCCACAATGTAACTATCATATAGAATAGTGTAGCAAACAATGCTGGTGTTCCCACAATGTAACTATCATATAGAATAGTGTAGCAACACTGCTGGTGTTCCCACAATATCTACCAGGAAAATAATAATAATAAATAATAATTTAAAAATTTAATAATAATAATAATAATAATAAATAAATAATAATAAAAATCTGTTTAAGCTACCACAATGAATATTTAACATGGTAATTTGGGTTAAATAAGGTGTTTATCTAAGGAGGTTAGATGATGTGTGGGAGTGAGAACTGTGGTGTGGGAGGTGTGTGGGTAGTACTCGTGTACGTGAGTCATTTCACCAGCTGTAGAGATGTGCGCACACGCACCGCACACACACACACACACACACCCCAGGAGCTCGGACTCGACCCCCGCAACCTCAAACTAGGTGAGGACACACACACCATGGAGCAAGAAGATGGACCTAGTAGCGACCAGCAAGATGGGGGCCAGGAGCTGCCATTCAAGCCCTGCAAACCATATATAGTTGAGTACACACACACACACACACACACACAAACACACACACAAACTAACACACACACACACACACAACCCCACACACACAAACACACCCCACCACACACAACACCACTAACACACACACACACAAATTTTTCTGTTACTAACTGTTAATACAGTATAAATTTTTTAATGTATCTGGGTTTTAAATGTTAATATGTCTGTTTAACTGTTAATATATCTGTTCATCTGAGAAGCATGAAGCATCACCATTACTGTTGGTATGAACAGTAGAACCAACAGTAACACCATGAACAGTAACACCATTATCACCTGAGCTAACAGTAACAGCAGGGTACATCTGCAACGGTAACGGTTTGAGCACACACAACAAACAGTAAAGCATCAGTAACAGCAGCATTAAAGAACAACGGCAACAGCAGCACAACAAGGAACAATAACAGCAACACCAACAACAGCACAACAACACCAACAACAGCAACATCACTACCAACATCACTACTAACAACAGCATCACTACCAACAACATGACTACCAACAACCATCACTACTAACAACAGCATCACTACCAACAACATCACTACCAACAACAGCAACATCACTACCACATCACTACCAACAACAGCAACATCACTACTAACAACAGCATCACTACCAACAACAGCAACATCACTACCAACAACAACATCACTACCAACAACAGCAACATCACTACCAACAACATCACTACCAACAGCAGCATCACTACTAACAACAGCATCACTACCAACAACAGCAACATCACTACCAACATCACTACTACAACAGCATCACTACCAACATCACTACCAACAACATCACTACTAACAACAGCATCACTACCAACATCACTACCAACAACATCACTAACATCACTACCAACAACAACATCACTACCAACATCACACTAACAACAGCATCACTACCAACATCACTACCAACAACATCACTACTAACAACAGCATCACTACCAACAACATCACTACCAACAACATCACTACTAACAACAGCATCACTACCAACATCACTACCAACATCACTACTAACAACAGCATCACTACCAACAACATCACTACCAACATCACTACTAACAACAGCATCACTAACCAACATCACTACTAACAACAGCATCACTACCAACATCACTACCAACATCACTAGTAACAAAAGCATCACTACCAACATCACTACTAACAACAGCATCACTAACCAACATCACTACCAACATCACTACTAACAACAGCATCACTACCAACATCACTACCTACATCACTACTAACAACAGCATCACTACCAACATCACTACCAACATCACTACTAACAACAGCATCACTACCAACATCACTACCAACAACAGCAACATACACTACCAACAACAGCAACATCACTACCAACAACATCACTACTAACAGCATCACTACCAACAACAGCAACATCACTACCAACATCACTACCAACAACAGCAACATCACTACCAACAACAGCAACATCACTACCAACATCACCACCAACAACAGCAACATCACTACCAACAACAGCAACATCACTACCAACAACATCACTACTAACAGCATCACTACCAACAACAGCAACATCACTACCAACAACATCACTACCAACAACAGCAACATCACTACCAACAACATCACTACCAACAAACGCAACATCACTACCAACATCACTACCAACAACAGCAACATCACTACCAACAACAGCAACATCACTACTAACAACATCACTACCAACAACAGCAGCATCACTACCAACAACGCAGCATAACTACCAACATCACTACCAACAACAGCAACATCACTACCAACATCACTACTAACAACATCACTACCAACAACAGCAGCATCACTACCAACAACAGCAGCATCACTACCAACATACTACCACAACAGCAGCATCACTACCAACATCACTACCAACAACAGCAACATCACTACCAACATCACTACAACAACAAACATCACTACCAACAACAGCAACATCACTACCAACAACATCACTAACCAACAACAGCAGCATCACTACCAACACAGCAACACCACAATACACTACTAACAACAGCAATCAGTACAACATCACTACCAACAACAGCAACATCACTACCAACATCACTACCAACAACAGCAACATCTACTAACAACAGCATCACTACCAACAACAGCAACATCACTACAACAACAGCAACATCACTACCAACAACAGCAACATCACTAACAACAACATTACTACCAACAACAGACAACAACACTACCAACAACATCACTACCAACAACATCACTACCAACAACAGCAACATCACTACTAACACACTACCAACAACAGCACATCACTACCAAACAGCACATAACTACCAACATCATACCAACAACGCAACATCACTACAACATCACTACTACAACATCACTACCAACAACAGCAGCATCACTACCAACAACGAGCATACACTACCAACATCACTACCAACAACAGCAACATCACTACCACAACATCACTCAAAAACATCACACCAACATCACTACCAACAACAGCAACATCACTACCAACAAACAGCATCACTACCAACAACAGCAACATCACTACCAACAACAGCAACATCACTACCAACTAACATCACTACCAACAACATCACTACCAACAAAGCCATCACTACCAACAACTTCACTACCAACAACAGCAGCATCACTACCACAACATCACTACCAACAACAGCAACATCACTACCAATAGCAACATCACTACCAACATCACTATCAACAACATCACTACAACAACACAACATCACTACCAACAACAGCAGCATCACTACCACACAGAACATCACTACCAACAACAGCAACATCACTACAACAACGCAACATCACTACCAACAACAGCAACATCACTACCAACAACAGAACATCACTACCAACACAGAACATCACTACCAACAACAGCAACATCACTACCAACAACAGAACACACTACCAACAACAGAACATCACTACCAACAACAGCAACATCACTACCAACAACAGCAACATCACTACCAACAACAGCAACATCACTACCAACAACAGAACATTCTACCAACAACAGAACATCACTACCAACAACAGCAACATCACTACCAACAACAGCAACATCACTACCAACAACAGCAACATCACTACCAACAACAGAATCACTACCAACAACAGCAACATCACTACCAACAACAGACATCACTACCAACAGAACATCACACCACAACAGTCACTACCAACAACAGAACATCACTACCAACAACAGAACATCACTACCAACAACAGCATCACTACCAACAACAGCAACATCACTACCAACAACAGAACATCACTACAACACAGCAACATCACTACCAACAACAGAACATCACTACCAACAACAGCAACATCACTACCAACAACGCAACATCACTACCAACAACAGCAACATCACTACCAACAACAGCAACATCACTACCAACAACAGCAACAATCACTACCAACAACAGCAACTCACTCCAACATCACTACCACAACAGCAACTCACTACGCAACACATACCAACATCACTACCAACAACAGCAACACCACTACCAACAACACCCTACCAACATCATCCACAACATACCACAACACAACATCACTACCAACAACAGCAACATCACTACCAACAACAGCAACATCATACAACCAACAACATCACTACCAACAACAGCAACATCACTAACCACAAATCTAACAACGCAACATCACTTACCACATCACTACCAACAACAGCAACATCACTACTCAGAACATCACTCCAACATCACTACCAACACAGCAACACACTACCAACAACATCACTACCACAACATCACTACCAACATCACTACCAACAACAGCAACATCACTACCAACATACACAACACTGCACTACCAACAACAGTAACATCACTCCAACAACAATCATACCAACCAGCAACATCACTACCAACAACAGCTAACATGCACATACCAACAACACAACATCACTACACAACTCACTACCAACAACTAGCAACATCATATCAAGCAACTACAACACTCACTACCAACATCACACTACCAACAAAGCACATCACTACCAACAACATACACACCAACAACATGCACACCATACACCATACTACAACACGCAACATCACTACCAACATCACTACCAACAATCACAGCAACATCACTACCAACAACACATCATACTACCAACAACTCAAAAAAAAAAACTAACAAAATCACTACCAACAACAGACATTACTACCAACAACATCATACACAATCATACCAATCATACCAACAACTACTACAACATCACTACCAACATCACTACCCATACTAACACATCACTACCAAACATCAACTAAACCACATCACTACCAACAACTACATACTACCAACATCTACTACCAACACAGCAACATCACTACCCAACAACATCACTACCACATCACTAGCAACATCACTACCAACAACATCTACTACCAACAACAACATCACTACCAACATTACTACAACCATTACTACCAACAACATCACTACCAACAACATCACACCACATCATACCACAACATCACTACCAACACACTACCAACATTCACTACCAACAACAATCATCACTACCAACAACATCACTACAACAACAACATCACTACCACATCACTACAACATCACTACCACAACATCACTACCAACATCACACTACCAACAACATCACCTACCACAACATCACTACCAACATCACTACCACATCATCCACAAATCACTACCAACATCACTACCAACAACATCACTACCAACAACACACTACCAACAACAACATCACTACAACATCACTACCAACATCACTACCAACAACATCACTACCAACACAACATCCTACCAACAACATCACACACCAACAACATCACTACCAACAACTCACTACCAACAACACATCACTACCAACAACATCACTACCATCACTACCACAACATCCTACAACATCACTACCAACAACATCACTACCAACATCACTACCAACAACAACATCACTACCAACATCACTAACCAACATCACTACCAACAACAACATCACTACCAACATCACTACCAACATCACTACCAACAACAATCACTACCCAACACTACCAACACTACACTACAACATCACTACCAACAACATCACTTCCAACAACACCACTACCAACATCACTACCAACAACGCACACCACTACCAACACCACTCCAACAACAGCAACACAACAACATCACTACCACACAACATCACTACCAACATCACTACCAACACAACTCACTACCAACAACACAACATCACTACCAACAACAGCAACATCACTACCACAACGCAACATCACTAACAACACAACATCACTACCAACAACATCACTACCAACAACAGAAACTAACTACCAACACAACATCACTACCAACGCAACATCACTACCAACAACAATCACTACCAACAACAGCAACATCACTACCAACAACAACATCACTACCAACATCACTACCAACAACAACATCACTACCAACAAATCACTACCAACAACAGCAACATCACTACCAACAACATCACTACCAACAACATCACTACCAACACACTCACTACCAACAACATCACTACCACAACAGATACATAACTACCAACCGCAACATCACTACCAACAAAGCAACATCACTACCACAAAACAACATCACTACCAACAACATCACTACCAACACAGAAACATAACTACCAACAACAGCACATCCTACCAACACAGCAACACACTACCAACAACAGCAACATCACTACCAACACAGCAACATCACAACCAACATCACTACACAACCAACATCACTACCAACACACTACCAACAACATCACTACCAACAACAGCACACACTACCAACACACTACCAACAACAGCAACATCACTACCAACAACAGCAACATCACTACCAACAACAACAACATCACTACACAACATCACTACCAACACAGAAACATAACTACCAACAACAGCAACATCAACTACCAACACAGCAACATCACTACCCAACATCACTACCAACAACAACATCACTACAACATCACTACCAACAACATCACTCACAACGCAACACCACTACAACAACACCACTACCACAACATCACTACCAACAACAACATCACTACCAACAACAGCAACCCACTACCAACACATCACTACCACAACACAACATCACTACCACAACAGCAACATCACTACCACAACAACATCACTACCAACAACATCACTACCAACAACAGAAACATAACTACCAACAACAGCAACATCACTACCAACCAACAACATCACTACCAACAACAACATCACTACCAACAACAGCAACATCACTACCAACAACACAACATCACTACCAACATCACACCAACAACAACATCACAACCAACAACATCACTACCAACAACAGCAACATCACTACCAACACATCACTACCAACAACATCACTCACAACATCATACCAACAACATCACTACCAACACATCACTACCACAACATCACTACCACAACAGAACATCACTACCAACAACAGCAACATCACTACCAACAACAGCAACATCACTACCAACAACAACAACATCACTACCAACAACATCACTACCAACAACAGAAACATAACTACCAACAACAGCAACATCACTACCAACAACAGCAACATCACTACAACAACGCAACATCACTACCAACACACAACATCACTACCAACATCACTACCAACAACAACATCACTACCAACACACTACACAACATCACTACAACAACAGCAACACCTACCAACATCACTACCAACACACAACATCACTACCAACAACAGCAACATCACTACCAACAACAACAACATCACTACCAACAACATCACTACCAACAACAAAACATAACTACCAACAACAGCAACATCACTACCACAACAACATCACATCCTACAACATCACTACCAACAACAAACATCACTACCACATCACTACCAACAACATCACTACCAACAACAGCAACACCACTACCAACAATCACTACCAACAACTAGCAACACACTACCAACAACACCAACAACAACATCACTACCAACAACATCACTACCACACAGCAACACCACTACCAACAACATCACTACCAACAACAGCAACATCACTACCAACAACACCACTACCAACAACATCACTACCAACAACACCACTACCAACAACACCACTACCAACAACACCACTACCAACAACATCACTACCAACAACATCACTACCAACAACACCACTACCAACAACACCACACAACACAACTCACTACCAACAACAAAACATAACACTACCAACAACACCACTACCAACAACAGAACACACTAACCACAACAACAGCAACACCCACTACAACAACAGCAACATCACTACACAACACACTCACTACCAACAACATCACTACCAACATCACCACTACCAACAACAACATCACTACCAACAACACACTACCAACAACATCACTACCAACAACACACTACCAACAACACCACTACCAACAACACCACAACAACAACATCACTACCAACACACCACACCAACAAACATCACTACCACACACAACCAACAACACCACATACCAACACACCATCTACCAACAACACCACATACCAACAACACACTACCAACAACACTACAACAACACTCACTACAACAACACACTACCAACACACCAACAACAACACCACTACCAACATCACACTACCAACAACATCCACTACCAACAACACACTACCAACAACACCATCACACACACTAACACAACACCACTACCAACAACACCACTACCAACAACACACACCAACAACATCACTACCAACAACACCACTACCAACAACATCACTACCAACACACACATCACCAACAACACCACTACCAACACATCATACCTAACACCACTACCAACAACACACTACAACACACCACTACAACAACACACTACCACAACATCATCCAACAACACACTACCAACTAACACACTACAACAAACCTTACCAACTACATCACTCCAACATCACTACCCAACCTCACTTACCAACAACACACTCCAGGAAACACTAAACAGAACCATGACAAGACATCTGGACAGAAAACGATGAGGAAGAGGAGGAAGGGAAGGAACACATAGGAAGGGAAAAAGGAGAAATAAAAGAAGATGAAAGGAAGGAAAGAAAGAGGAGAAGGAAGAAGAAAAAGAAAGAGAGAAGGAAACAAGAGAGAAGGGAAGGAAGAGGAGGAAGGGAAGAAGAGGAGGAAGGAAGAAAAGGAGGAAGGAAGCAAGAGGAGAAGAGGTGAGGGGGCAAAAACAGGAAGGAAGGGAGAGAGAGACATAATACATAGCGACTGACATATTTAATCTTAAGATGGAAGATGTCATTCTTAGCACCTCCTGATGACACTATCACCATTGTTAACCTTCCTCACACACATTGTACCTTCCTGACAACCATGTTACCTTCCTGACACCATGTACTTCCTGACACATTGTACCTTCCGACAACCATTGTTACCTCCGACCACCATTGTAAACCCTTTACTGTACACCATTGTTACCTTACTGACACCATCATGTTACCTTCCGACAACCATTTTACCCTTCCTGACACCATGTACACCTACCTCATGTTACTCAAACATTGTAATTCTCACCAGACGCTGTGGAATGACGTGGAAGCGGAGACTGGGGGGGGGAGAGGAGGTTGGGGAAGGGCGCTGAAGTGGGAATTGACGAGCAAGTTGCAGGCCATCCTGACAATTGTTACCATTCGACACCATGTAATTCCTGACACCATTGTTACTAGGACACATGAACCTTCCTGGACACCAATGTACCTTCGACACCATTGGTCACCTCCGACAAAGTGTCACCTTCCTGACACCAAGTTGTTACCTTCCTGACACAATGTCACCTTCCTGACACCATTTACTCATGACACATTGTCACCTTCTGACACCACTGTCACCTTCCTGACACCATGTCACCTTCTCTACACCTTGTACCTTCCTGACACCATTGTTACTTCCTGACACCATGTCACCTCCTGACACCATTGTTACCTTCCTGACACCATTGTCACCTTCCTGACACCACTGTCACCTTCTGACACCATTGTTACCTTCCTGACACCATTGTTACCTCCTGACACCATGTACACTTCCTGACACCACTGTCACCTTCCTGACACCATTGTTACCTTCCTGACACCATTGTCACCTTCCTGACACCACTGTCACCTTGCTGACACCATTGTTACCTTCCTGACACCATTGTTACCTGCCTGACACCACTGTCACCTTCCTGACACCACTGTCACCTTGCTGACACCATTGTTACCTTTCTGACATCATTGTCACCTTCCTGACACCACTGTCACCTTCCTGACACCATTGTCACCTTCCTGACACCACTGTCACCTTCCTAACACCATTGTCACATTCTTGACACCACTGTCACCTTCCTGACACCATTGTCACCTTCCTGACACCATTGTTACCTTCCTGACACCACTGTCACCTTCCTGACACCACTGTCACCTTCCTAACACCATTGTCACATTCCTGACACCACTGTCACCTTCCTGACACCACTGTCACCTTCCTGACACCATTGTTACCTTCCTGACACCACTGTCACCTTCCTGACACCATTGTAACCTGCCTGACGCCACTGTCACCTTCCTAACACCATTGTCGCCTTCCTGACACCACTGTCACCTTCCTGACACCTATGTCACATTCCTGACATCACTGTCACCTTCCTAACACCATTGTCACCTTCCTAACACCATTGTCACCTTCCTGACACCACTGTCACCTTCCTAACACTATTGTCACCTTCCTGACACCACTGTCACCTTCCTAACACAATTGTCACATTCCTGACACCACTGTCACCTTCCTAACACCATTGTCACATTCCTGACACCACTGTCACCTTCCTAACACTACTGTCACGTTCCTGACACCACTGTCACCTTCCTAACACCAATGTCACATTCCTGACACCACTGTCACCTTCCTAACACCATTGTCACCTTCCCGACACCACTGTCACCTTCCTGAAACCATTGTCACATTCCTGACACCACTGTCACCTTCCTAACACTACTGTCACCTTCCTGACACCACTGTCACCTTCCTAACACCATTGTCACATTCCTGACACCACTGTCACCTTCCTAACACCATTGTCACCTTCCTGAAACCATTGTCACATTCCTAACACCATTGGCACCTTCCTGACACCACTGTCACCTTCCTGACACCAGTCACCTTCCTCACACCTCTGTCACCTTCCTGACACCATTGTCACCTTCTTGACACCACTCTCACCTTCCTGATACCACTGTCACCTTCTTCACACCATTGTCACCTTCCTGACACCATTGTCACCTTTCTGACACCACACCTTGTTTATTTCGAACCTCT
>NW_026505054.1:0-16851 GCF_026875155.1 Cherax quadricarinatus
AGGCTTTTTCATCGAAACAGAAATAGGCGGAACAGTAGAGAAACGAGTAATATCCATCACCCTTTAAAATCTAAATTTTAGGTTGTCATCCCTCGGCCCGGGGAAATTATTCCATATCAGAACTAACTGAAGATCAACACAGTGCGGGGACTTAAATACTGTCGGAAGGAGATGCAGAGGATAAGGGGAATGTAGCCACGAAAGGGCGGTCCCTCTCAGATCCAACATTTCACTGAAAATTTGTCCAAGGTGTTTTCTGTAAAGATGATGTGTTTCAGTGCTGACAAAATGAAATCAAAAGTATACAATACCGACAGGGTTTGGAGGTAAGACACATAGGCAACAGTTAGGCACTTTATTCCCAAACGTTTCGCACCGTGGTTTTCAGCGAATACAAAAGTGCGGGAAAAGTAGAGAAGACGATTTAAACAGTCCATCACCCTTAAAATCGTAGAATTTGGGGGTCAGTCCCTCGGCCTGGGGAATTCAGTTCCATAGTCAGGAACTAACTGGACAACGACAGTGCGGGGAAATTTTAAAAACTTCGGGAAAGGGGGGTCGGAGTAGATAGTGGAAAGTAAACCCTGAAGGGCAGGCCCCCCTCAATCCAACAATTCTCACTTGAAAAGTTTGCCAAGGTGTTTTTTGTATCAAGAGCCATGTGTTGCAGGCTACAAAATGAACATCAAAAGGTATACAATACCGACAGGTTGGTAGGTAAACACATAGGCAACAGTTGAGGCAACTTATTCCGAAACGTTTCGCCTACACAGTAGCTTCTTCAGTCCCGAATCCAGAACGTAGGCAGGAACAGTAGAGAAACGATGTAATCAGTCCATCAACCCTAAAGTCGTAGATTGAGTTGTCAGTCCCTCGCCTGAGAAGTTCCAGTCATAGTCCGAACTAACTGAAGATCAAGCGACAGTGCGGAGACTTAAATACAGGCGAAGGAGAGTGCAGAGTAGTTAGTAGTGAGAATGTAGCCACTGAAGGTCAGGTCCCTCTCAAATCCAACAATTCTCACTTGAAAAGTTTTGTCCAAGGTGTTTTCTGTATCAAGATGCCATGTGTTGCAGGTCTGACCAAATGAAAATCAAAATGGTAAAACAATAACCGAACAGTTTGGTAGTAAGACACATAGGCAACAGTTTGCTAACTGTTGCCTAGGTGTCTTACCTACCAACCTCGGTAATTGTATACCATTTAATGTTCTCTTGTCAGACACTGCAACACATGCATCTTGATTACAGAAAACACCTGGACAACTTTTCAAGTGGAGACTGTTGGATCTGAAGGACCTGACCTTTCAGTGGCTACAATTCTCACTACTAACTAACTCTGCACCTCTCCTTCCGATATACTTTAAGTCTCCTCACTGTCGCTTGATCTTCAGTTGTGGGGGGGGGGGGTAGTGTTCCTGACTTATGGAACTGAACTTCTCCAGGCCGAGACTGACAACCGCAAATTCTACGACTTTAAGGGAGATGGTCTGATTACATCGTCTCTCTACTGTTCCTGCCTACTTTCTGTATTCGACTGAAGAAGCCTACTGTGTAGCGACACTGTCGGAATAAAGTTGCCTAACTGTTTTTGCCCTATGTGTCCTTACTACCAACCAGTCTCGTATTGTATACCTTTTGATGTCCTCCTTGTCAGACACTGCAACATCATGGCATCTTATACAGAAAACACCTGGACAAACTTTCAAGTGAAATAGTTGGATCGGAAGAGGGACCTGACCTTTCAGTGGCGACATTCTCACTACTACACTCCTGCACCTCTCCTTCCGACAGTATTTTACGTCTCCCTCTGTCCCTTGATCTTCAGTTAGTTCCCTGACTATGGAACTGAACCTTCTCCAGGCCGAGATACTGACAACCTCAAATCACGACTTTAAGGTGATGACGATTACATCGTCTTCTCTACTGTCCTCCTACTTTCTGTATCGACTGAAGAAGCCTACTGTGTAGGCGAAACGTTGCGAATAAAGTATGCCTAACTGTTGCCTATGTGTCTTACCTACCAACCTGTCGTATGTATACCATTTGATGTCATCTTGTCAGAAAACTGCAACAACCTTGCATCTTGATACTGAAAACACCTTCACAAACTTTTCAAGTGAGAATTGTTGGATCTGAGAGGGACCTACCTTTTCATGGCTACATTCTCACTAACACTACTCTGGCACCTCCCTCCTTCCGAACAGTATTTAAGTCTCCGGCACGTCCCGCTTGATCTTCAGTTAGTTTTTCCTGACTATGAACTGAACTTCGCCAGACCCCGCCGAGGACTGACAACCTCAAATTCTACACTTTAAGGGTGATGGACTGATTAACATCGTCTTCTCTACAGTTCCTGCCTACTTCTGTATCTACTGAAGAAGCATACTGGTAGGCGACACGTTCGGAATAAAGTGGCCTAACTGTTGCCTTGTTGTCCCTTACCGACCAACCTGTCCGGTTTGACATACCATTTTGATTTTCATCTTGTCAGACACTGCAACACAATGCAATCTTGATACAGAAAAACACCTTGGACTAAACGTTTCAAGTGAGAATTGTTGGCTTCTGAAGGGACCTGACCTTTCAGTGGCTACATTCTCACTACTACTACTCAGCACCTCTCCTCCGACAGTATTAAGTCTCCGCATCTGTCGCTTGATCTTGCAGTTAAGTTCCTGATATGGAACTGTAAACTTCTCCAGGCCGAGGACGACAACCTAAAATTCTACGACCTTTTAAGTGATGACTGATTACATCTTCTTCTCTACTGTTCCTGCCTACTTACCTGTATTCGACTGAAGAACCTACTGTGGCGCAAACTTTTCGGAATAAAGTTGCCTAACTGTTGCCTATTGTCTACTACAACTGTCGGTATTGTATACCATATTGATGTTCATCTTGGCAAACACGCACTCATGCATCGTTGATACAAGAAAACACCGTGGACAAAACTTTCATGAAGTGATATTTGTGGATCGGAAGGGACCTGACCTTTCAGGCTACTTCTCACTACGACTACTCTGCACCTCTCCCTTCCGACAGTATTTAAGCTCCGCACTGTCCTTGATCTTCATTAGTTCCTGACTATGGAACTGAACTTCTCCAGCCAGATACGGACAACCTCAAATTCTACGACTTTAAGTGATGGACTGTTACATCGTCTCTCTACTGTTCCTCCTACTTTCTGTATTCGACTGAAGAACCTACTGTGTAGGCGAAACGTTTTCGAATAAAGTTTGCCTAACTGTTGCAGGTGTCTTACCTACCAACCTGTCGGTATTTGAATACCCATTTTGATGTCAACTTGGGTCAGACACTGCAACACTGGCATCTTGATACAGAAAACACTGGACAAACTTTTCAAGTGAAAGGTTGGATCGGAAAGGGAAAAAAAAACTGACCTGTCAGTGGCTACATTCCTCACTACTACTACTCTGCACCTCTCCTCCGACAGGATTAAAGTCTCCGCACTGTCGCTGAACTTCAGTTAGTTCTGACTATGGAACAGAACTTCTCCAGCCGAGACTGACAACCTCAAAATTCTACGACTTTAAGGGTGATGGACTGATTACTTCGTCTTCTCTACTGTTCCTGCCTTCTTCTGTTTCGACCGGAAGAAGCCTAACGGTGGAGCGAAACGTTTCGGGAATAAATTGCCTAACTGTTGCCTAGGTGTCTTACTACCAACCTGTCGGTATTGTAACCATTTTGAAGGTCATCTTGTCAACCTGCAACAATGGCATCCTGCTACAGAAAACTCCGGACAAAATTTTCAAGTGAGAATTGTTGGATCTGAGAGGACCTACCTTTCAGTGGGCTACTTCTCACTACTACAACTCTGCACCTCTCCCTCCACAGTATTTAATCCTCCGCACTGTCCGTGATCTTCAGTTAGGTTTCCTGACTATGGAACTGAACTTCTCCAGGCCAGGACTGACAACCTCAAATTCTACGACTTTAAGGGTGATGGACATTACAATCGTCTCTCTACTGTCCTGCCTACATTCTGTATTCCGACTGAAGAAGCCTACTGTGTACGAAACGGTTCGGAATAAAGTTGCCTAACAGTTGCCCTATGTGTCTTACCCTACCACCTGTCGATTTATACCATTTTTGATGTTCATCTTGTCAGACACTGCAACACATCATCCTTGATCAGAAAACACCTTGACCAAACTTTTCAGTGAGAATTGTTGGATCTGAGAGGGTCCTGACCTTTCAGTGGCTACATTCTCACTATACTACTGCTGCACCTCGCCTTCCGACAGTATTTAAGTCTCGCACTGTCGCTTAATCGTTCAATTAGTTCCTGACTATGAACTGACTTCTCCAGGCCGAGGACTGACAACCTCAATTCTACACTTTAAGGTGGATGGACTATACATCGTCTTCTCTACTGTTCCGGCCTACTGTCTGTATTCGACGAAAAGCCTACTGTGTAGGCGAAACGCTTCGAATAAGTTGCCAAACTGTTGCTATGTGTCTTACCGACCAACCTTCGGTATTGTATACCATTTTGATGTTCATCGTGTCAGACACGCCAACACATGCATCTGATACAGAAAACACCCTTGGACAAACTTTTCAAGTGAGAATTAGTATGATCTGAGAGGACCTGACCTTTCAGGCTACATTCTCACTACCTACTACTCTGCACTCTCCTTCCGACATATTTAAGTCTCCGCACTGTCCTTGATCTTCAGTTAGGTTCCTGACTATGGAACTGAACTTCTCCAGGCCGAGGGACTGACACCTCAATTCTACGACTTTAAGGTGATGGGACTGATTACATCGTATTCTCTACGTTCCTGCCTACTTTCTGTCATTCGACTGAAGAAGCCTACTGTGTAGTCGAAACGCGATCGGAATAAAGTTGCCTAACTGTTTTTTTTTTTTTTTGCCTATGTGTCTACCTACCAACCGTCGTATTGATACCATTTTGATGTTCATACTTGTCAACACTGCAACACATGGCATCTTGATACAGAAACACCTTGTCAACTTTTCAAATGAGAATTGTTGGGATCTCTGAGATGACCTGACCTTCAGTGGCTACATTCTCACTACACTACCTGCACCTCTCCTTCCACAGTATTTAAGTCTCCCGCACTGGCGCTTGATCTTCATTAGTTCCCTGACTATGGAACTACTTCTCCAGCCGAGGGACTGACATAACCTCAAATTCTACGACTTTAAGGTGATGGACTGATTTACATAGTCTTCAATCTACAGTTTCCTGCCTACTTTCTGTCTTCGACTGCAGAAGCCTACTGTGTAGCGAAACGTTTCGGAATAACTTGCCTAACTGTTGCCTCTGTTCCTTACCTACCAACTGTCCGGTATGTAAACCATTTTGATGTTCTTCTTGTCAGACACTGCAACACCAGGCATCTTGATACAGAAAACACCTTGGACAAACCTTTTTTCAAGTAAATTGTTGTATCTGAGAGGACCCCTGACCTTTCAGTGCTACATTCCTCACTACTACTAACCTGCACCTCTCCTTCACATATTTAAGTCTCCGCACTGTCGCTTATTCTGCAGTTAGTTCCCTGACTTGGAACTGAACTTCTCCAGGCGCGGGACTGACAACCTCAAATTCTACGACTTTAAGGGTGTGGACGATTACATCGTCTTCTCTACTGTTCCGGCCTACTTTCGGTATTCGACTGAAGAAGCCTACTGTGTAGGCGAAACGTTCGATAAAATTCCTAACTGTTGCCTATGTGTCTACCTACCAACTGTCGGTATTATACCATTTGATGTTCTCTTTGTCCAGACATCTGCAACACATGGCATCTTGATACAGAACAACACCTTGGACAACGTTTCCAAGTGAGAAATTGTTGGATCTGAAGGGACCTGACCATTCAGTGGCTACATTCTCACTACTACTACTCTGCACCTCTCTTCCGACAGTTATTTAATCCTCAGCACTGTCGCTTGATCTTCAGTTTATTTCCGGACCTATGGAAATGAACTTCTCAAGGCCGAGGGACTGCCAACCTCAAATTCTAACGACTTTAAGGTGAGACTATTACATCGTCCTCTCTAATGTTCCTGCCTACTTTCTGTAATTCGACGGAAGAAGCCTACGTGTAGGCGAAACGTTTCGGAATAAAGTTGCCTAACTGTTTCCTAAGTGTCTTACCTACCAACCTGTCGGTATTGTATACCATTTGATGTCATCTTGTCACACTGCAACACATGGCATCTTGATACAGAAAACACCTGGACAACTTTTCAAGTGAGAATTGTTGATCTGAGAGGGACCTGACCTTTCAGGGCTAAATTCTCACTACTACTACTCTGCACCTATCCTTCCGAACAATATTTAAGTCCCGCACTTCGCTTGATCTTCAGTTAAGTTCCCTGAACTTTGGAACTGAACTTCTCCAGCCGAGGACTGACAACCTCATATTCTACAGACTTTAAGGTGATGGGACTGAATACATCTCTCCTACTGTTCCCTGCATACTTTCTGTAGTCACTGAAGAAGGCCTACTGTGTAGGCGAAAAGTACGATAAAGGTGGCTAACTGTTGCCCTATGTTCTTACCTACCTACCTGTCGTATTTATAACCCTTTGATGTTCATCTTGGTCCGACACTGCAACACATGGCATCTTGAACAGAAAACACCTTTGGACAAACTGTCAGTGAGAATTGGTTGGATCTGAGAGGGACCTGACTGCAGAGGCTACATTCTACTACTACTACTCTGCACCTCTCCTTCCGACAGTATTAAGTCTCCGCAACTGTCGCTTGATCTTCAGTTAGTTCCCGACTATGAACTGAACTTCTCCAGGCCGAGGAACTGACAACCTCAAATTCTACGACTTTAAGGGTGGATGGACTGATTACATCGTCTTCCCTACTGTTCCTGCCTACTTTCTGTATGGACTGAAAAGCCTACAGTGTAGGCAAACGTTTTCGGAATATATGCCTAACTGTTGCCTAAGTGTCTTACTACCAACCGTCGGGATTGGATACCAGTTGATGTTCATCTTGTCAGAACACTGCAACACTTGGCATCTTGGAAACAGAAAACACCTTGGACAAACTTTCAAGTGAGAATTGTTGGATCTGAAGGGACCTGACCTTTCAGTGGCTTACATTCTCACTACTACTACTCTGCACCTCTCCTTCCGACATATTTAAGTCTCACACGACGTTCGCTTGATCTTCCAGTTAGTTCCTGAACTATGGAACTGAACTACTCCAGGCCGAGATACAGACAACCTCAAATTCTAACGACTTTAAGGTGATGGACGGATTACATACGGCTTCTCTAACGTTCTTGCCTACTTTTTCTGTATTCGACTGAAGAAGCCTACTGTTAGGCGAAACGTTCGGAATGAAAGTTGCCTAACTGTATGCTATGTGTCCTTACCTACCAACCTGTCCGGTATTGGTATACCATTTGATGTTCATCTGTCAACACTGCAACACTTGGCAATCATGATACAGAAAAACACCTGGACAAACATTTCAAGTGAGAATTTTTGGATCTGATAGGACCCTGACCTTTCAGTGGCTACATTCTCACTACTACTACTCTGCACCTCTCCTTCCGACAGTATTTAATCTCCGCACTGTCGCTTGATCTTCAGTTAGTTCCTGACGATGGAACTGAACTTCTCCAGGCCGAGGGACTGACTCCCTCAATTCTAAAACGACTTTAAAGGTGATGGACTGAATACATCGTCTTCTCTACTGTTCCTCCCGACTTTCTGTATTCGACTGAAGAAGCCTACTGAGGTAGTCGAAACGTTTCGGAATAAGTTGCCTAACTGTTCCTATGTGTCTTACCTACCAACCTTCGGTAAGGTATACCATTTTGATGTTTCATCTGTTCAGACACTGGCAACACATTGCATCTAGATACAGAAAACACCTTTGGACAAACTTCAAGTGAGAATTGTTGGATCTGAGAGGACCTGGACCTTTCAGTGGCTACATTCTCACAACTACTACTCTGCCTGCACCTCTCCTTCCGCCAGTATTTAAGTCTCTGCACTGCGCTTGATCTTCACTCACCCCACCGAGTCCCAACAGAAGAACCGGAATTTCTCTTTTCAATATCTGCCCCCCTCGCCTTTGCTGCTGGTTAAGCCCTGGCTCTTTCTACGACTAAGAACACTCCTCTCCAGCACTATCTTCGTCCTGCCCCGTCTTCCCCGCTCATCCCATTTGGATCTTTACCTGAATCTTTTCCGTTACGTTCGTTATCTTTCATTAGTTTCCTGACTATGAACTGAACTTCCTCCAGGCCGAGGACTGACAACCTCAAATTCTACGACTGTAAGGGTGATAGACGATTACATCGTCTCTCTACTGTGTTCCTGCCTACTTTCTGTATTCGACTGAAGAAGCCTACTGTGTAGGCGAAAGTTTCGGAATAAAGTTGCCTTAACTTTTTGCCTATGTGTCTTACCTACCAACCGTGTCGGTATTGGATACCTTTTTGATGTTCATCTTGTCAGACAACTGCAACACATGGCATCTTGAGACAGAAAACACCTTGGATCAAACTTTTCAATTGAAATTGTTGGATCTGAGAGGGACCGGACCTTTCAGTGGCTACATCCTTCACTACTAATACGCTGCAACCTCTCCGTCCACAGTAATTTAATCGCCGCACGTCGCGTGATCGTCAGTTAGTCCTGACTAAGAACTAACATCTCCAGGCCGAGGGACGACACCTCAAATTCTATCTAACGACTTTAAGGTATGGACTATTACATCGGCTTCTCTACTGTTCCTTTCCTGGCCTCTTTCTTATTCGACGGATGAAGCCTACTGTGAGGCGAATACGTTATCGGAAAATAAAGTTGCCTAACTGTTGCCTATGTTCTTAACCTACAACCGTCGTAGTGTAACCATTTTGATGTTCAATCTTGTCATCCACTGCAAACTCATGCATCCTTGATACAGAAAACTCATCCTGAACAAACTTTCATGAGAATTGTTGGATCTAAGGACCTGACCTTTTCAATGCTACAGTCTCACTACTACTACTCTGCACCTCTCCTTCCTCCTTCCGACAGTATTTAATCCACGCCCTGTCGCTTGATCTTCATTAGTTCCTAGACTATGGAACTGAACTTCTCCAGGCGAGGACTGACAACCTCAAATTCTACGACTTGATGGGTGATGGACTTGATTACATCGGCTTTCTCTAGCGGTTCCTGCCTACTTTCTGTATTCGACGAAGAAGCCTACTGTGTAGGCGAAACGTTTCGGAATAAAGTTGCCTAACTGTGCCTATGTGTCGTACCTACCAACCTGTCGTATGTATACACATTTGATGTTCAACTTGTCAGACACTGCAACACAATGGCATCTGATACAGAAAACACCCTTGACAAACTTTTCAAGTGAGAATTGTTGGATCTGAAGAGGACCTGAACTTTCAGTGCTACAATCTCACTACTACTACTACTACTCTGCACCTCACCTTCCGACAGTTATTTAAGTCTCCGCACTGTCCGCTGATCTCATTAGTTCCTGACTATGAACTGAACTCTCCAGCCGAGGGACTGACAACCTCAAATTCTACGACGTTAAGGTATGGACTGATTACATCGCTTCTCTACTGTTCCTGCCTACATCTGTATTCGACTGAAGAAGCCTACTGTTAGGGCCGAAACTTTCGGAATAAGTTGCCTAACTTTGCCTATGTGTCTTACCTACCAACCTGTCGTATTGTATACCATTTTGATTGTTCATCCTTGTCAGACACTGCAACACATGCCATCTTGATACAGAAAACACCTGGACAAACTTTCAAGTGAGAATTGTTGGATCTGAGAGGACTGACATTTTCAGTGGCTACATTCTCACTACTACTTACTCTGCACCTCTCCTTCCGACATTATTAAGTCTCCGCACTGTCGCTTGAATCTCAGATTTTCCTGACTAGGAACTTGAAAACTTCTCCCAGGGGCCGAGGGGACTGACAACTCAAATTCGACACTTTAAGGTGATGGACCTGATTACATCGTCCCTTCTCTACTGTTCCTGCTACTTTCTTTCGTATTCGACTGAAGAAGCCTACTGTGTA
Organism: Cherax quadricarinatus; assembly: GCF_026875155.1. Classification (NCBI taxonomy): domain Eukaryota; kingdom Metazoa; phylum Arthropoda; class Malacostraca; order Decapoda; family Parastacidae; genus Cherax; species Cherax quadricarinatus. Next base: position 10,067 of record NW_026505054.1, read on the forward strand.
GGCGAAACGTTTCGGAATAAAGTTGCCTAACTTTCCTATGTGTCTTCCCTACCAACCTGTCGTATTGTATACCATTTTGATGTTCATCTTGTCAGACACCTGCAACACCTGGCATCCTTGATACAGAAAACAGCCTTGGACAAACTTTTCAAGTGAGGAATTGTTTGATCTAGAGGGAACCTGACCTTTCATGCTACATCTCACTACGACTACTCTGCACCTCTCCTTCCCGACATATTTTAATCTCCCACTGTCCCGCTTGATCGTCATTATTTCCTGAACTATGGAACTGAACTTCTCCAGGCCGAGGGACGACAACCTCAAATTCTAACGACTTTAAGGGGATGGACTGATTACATCGTCTTCTCTACTGTTCCTGCCTCTTTTTCTGTATTCGACTGAAAATAGCCTACTGTGTTGGCGAAACGTTTCGGAATAAAGGGCCGAACTGTTTGCCTATGTGTCTTACCTACAAACCTGTCGTATGTATACCATTTTGATGTTCATCTTGTCAACAACTGCAACACAAGGCATCTTGATACAGAAAACACCTCAGGACAAACTTTTCAAGTGAAATTGTTGATCTGAGAGGACCTGACCTTTCTGTGGCTTCATCTCACTAACTCTAACTACTTCTGTCACCTCTCTTTTCCGACAGTATTTTAAGTCTTCCGCACTGTCGCTTGATCTTCAGCTCACCCCACAGAGTCCCAACAAAGAACCGAATTTCACTTTTCAATATCTTCCAAGATCGCCTTTGCTGCGGGTTTATAGCCTGGCTCCTAGTTTAACGACTAAAACACTCCTCTCCAGCACTATTCTTTCGTCTGTCCCGCTTCCCCGCTCATCCCATTTGGGATCTACCGCACCTTTCGTTCGTTTCGTTGATCGTCAGTTAGGTCCTGACTATGGAACTGAAACTTCTCCAGGCCAGGACTGACATCCTCAAAATTCTACGACTTTAAGGGTGATGGCTGATTACACTCTTCTCTACGTTCTGCCGACGTTCTGTATTCGACTGAAAAGCCTACTGTTAGGCAAACGTTTTTCGGAATAAAGTTCCTAACTGTTGCCTATGTGTCTTACCTACCAAACTGTCGTATTGTATACCATTTTGATGTTCATCCTTGTCAAGAAACTGCAACACATGGCAACATGATACAGAAAACCCTTGACAAACGTTCAAGTGAGAATTGTTGGATCTGATGACCTGACCTTCATGGCTACATTCGCACACTACTACTCTGCACCTCCTCCTTCCGAACAGTAGTTAAGTCTCCGCACGTCGCTTGATCTTCAGTTAGTTCCGGACTATGAACGAACTTCTCCAGGCCGAGGACGACAACCTCAAATTCTACGACTTTAAGTGATGGACCTGATTACCTCTTCTTCTCTACCTGTTCCTGCCTACTTCTGTATTCGACGACTGAAAAGCCTACGTGTAGGCGAAACGTTTTCAGGAATACAGTTGCATAACTGTTGCCTATGTGTCCTACCTACCAACCTGTCGTATTGTATACCATTTTGATGTTCATCTTGCAGACACTGCAACACTGGCTTCTGATACAGAAAACACCTTTGGATACATACTTGTCAAGTAAATTGTTGGATCTGAAGGGGACCTACATTTCAGTGGCTCATCTCACTACTACTACTCTCACCTCTCCTCCGACAGTATTTAAGTCTCCGCACGGTCGCTGATCTTCAGTTAGTTTCCTGACTATGAACTGACTTCGCCCGGCCGAGGGACTGGAACAACCTCAAATTCTAACGACTTAAGGTGAGGACTGATTACAATCGATCATCTCTACTGTTCCTGCCTACGTTCCTGTATTCGACTGAAGAAGCCTACTGTGTGGCACGAAACGTTTCGAATAAAGTTGCCTAACTGTTGCCTTTGTTGTCTTACCTACCAACCTGTCGTATTGTATACCAGTTTGATGTTCATCTTGTCAGACACTGCAACACAACATGGCATCTTGATACAGAAAACACCTTGGACAAACCTTTTCATGAGAATTGTTGGATCTGAAGGGACCTTTACCTGTCAGTGCTACATCTCACTAACTAATACGCTGCACCGCACCTTCGACAGTATTTTAAGTCCGCCTGCACTGTCGCTTGATCTGCATTTAGTTCCTGCTATGGAACTGAACTTCTCCAGGGGCCGAGGGACTGACAACCACAAATTCTACACTTTAAGGTGATGGACTGATACAATCGTCTCTCTACTGGTTCCTGCCTACTTTCTGTATCGGACTGAAGAAGCCTACTGTGTACGGCGAAAAACGTTTCGAATAAAGTTGCCTAACTGTGCCTCTATGAGTCCTAACCTAACCAACCTGTCGGTATTTGTATACCATTTGATGTTCATCTTTCAACACTGCAACACATGGCCTGAGACAGAAAACACCATGGACAAACTTTTCAAGTGAGAATTGTTGGATCTGAGAGGGACCTGACCTTTCTGGCTACAATTCTCACTACTACTACTCTGCACGCTCACCTGCCGACAGTATTTAAGTCTCCGCACTGTCCGCTTGATCTTCAGTTAGTTCCTGAACTATGAACGGAACTTCTCCAGCCGAGGGACTACAACCTCAAATTCTACGACTTAAGGTGATGGACTGATTACATCTCTTCACTACTGTACCTGCCTACTTTTCTGTATTCGACTGAAAAGCCTACTGTGTAGGCGAAACGTCGCGGAATAAAGTGCCTAACTGTTGCCTATGTGTCTACCTACCAACCTGTCGTATTGTATACCATTTTGATGTTCATTTCTTGTCAGAACCCTGCAACACAGGGCATCTTGATACAGAAAACCTTGACATACTTTTCAAGTGAGAATTGTTGGATCTGAGAGGGACTGACCGTTCATGGCTTACATTCTCACTTACTACTACTCTGCACCTCTCCTTCTCCGACAGGAGTTAAGGTCTCCGCACGGTCGCTGATCTTCAGTAAGTTCCTGACTATGAACTGAACGTCTCCAGGCCGAGGACTGACAACCTCAAATTCTACGACTTTAAGGGGTATGCTGATTACATCGTCTGCTCTACTGTTCCTCCTACTTTCTGGAGTCGACGGAAAGGCCTACTGTGGTAGGCGAAACGTTTCGAATATATTGCCTCCTGTTGCCTATGTGTCTTACCTACCAACCTGTCGGATTGTATACCAATGTGATGTTCATCTTGGTCAACACGCAACACGGGGCATCTGATACAGAAACACCTTGACAAACTTTTCAAGTGAGAATTGTTGGATCTGAAGGGACCTGACCTTCTGGCTACATCTCACTACTACTACTCTGCAACCTCTCCTTTCCGACAGTAGTTAAGTCTCCCCACTGTCGCTTATCTTAGTTAGTCCTGACTATGGAACTGACTCTCCAGGCCTGAAAGATGACAACCTCAAAGTCTACGACGTTAAGGTATGGACTGATTACATCGTCCGTCTCTACGATTCCTCTACTTTCTGTATTCGACTGAAGAACCGACTGTTAGGCAAAACTTTCGGATAAAGTTGCCCTAACTGTTGCCTATGTGTCTACCTCCCAACCTGTCGGTATTGTAATACCATTGTGTGTTCATCTTGTAAAACTGCAACACATGGCATCTTGAGACAGAAAACACCTTGGACAAACTTTTCAATGAGAAGTGTTGATCTGAGAGGGGACCTGACCTTTCAGTGGCTTTACATTCTCACTACTACTACGCTGCACCTCTTCCTTCCGACAGTATTTAAGTCTCCGCACGGTCGCTTCTGATCTTCAGTTAGTTCCTGACTATGGAACTGAACTTCTCCAGCCGAATACTGACAACCTCAAATTCCTTACTATTAAGGTATGACTGATTACAGCGTCTTCTCTACTGTCTTGCCTACTGCTATATTCGACTGATGAAGCTACTGTGTAGGCGAAACGTTGTCGAAAAGTTCATAACTGTTGCCATGTGTCGTACCTACCAACCTTCGGTTTGCAATACCATTTTGATGTTCATCTTGCCAGACACTGCAAAACATGGCACCCTTGATACAGAAAAACACCTGACAAAACGTTTCAAGTGTAATTGTTGATCTAGAGGACCTGACCTTGCATGGCTACATTCTCACTACTACTACTCTGCACCTCTCCTTCCGACAAGTATTTAAGTCTCCGCCTGTCGCTGATCTTCAGTTAGTTCCTGTCTAGTACTGACTTCTCCAGCCGAGGGACTGACAACCCTCAAATTCTACGACTTTAAGTGATGACTTATTTACAATCGTCCTTCTCTACTGTTCCTGCCTACTTCTGTATTCGACTGAAGAAAGCCTACTGTGTAGCGAACGTTGCGGAATAAAAGTTGCCTAACTGGTTGCCTATGTGTCTTTCCTACCAACCGTCGGTATTGTATACCATTTTATGTTTCATCTTGTCTGACATCTGCTACACATGGCCTCTTGATACAGAAAACACCTTGACAAACTTTTCAAGAGTGAGAATGTTGATCGAAGGGAACTACCTTTAAAGTGCTACTTTCTCACCTACTACTACTCTGCACCTCTCCTTCCGACATATATAAGCGCCGCCACTGTCGCTTGAGCTCGTCATTATTCCAGACTATGGAACTGAACTGCTCCAGCGAGACTGGACAACCTCAAATTCTACGACTTTAAGGTGATGGACTGAATACATCGTCTTCTCTACTGTTCCTGCCTATTTCTGTATTCGACTGAAGAACCTACTGGTAGGCAAACGTTCGAATAAGTGCCTATCCTGTTGCCTATTGTTCGTACCTACCAACCTGTCGAATTGTATAACCATTTTGGATGTTCAGTCTTGTTCAGACACTGCAACACATGGCATCTTGATACAGAAAACACCTTTGACAAACTTTTCAAGTGAGAATTGTTTGATCTGAAGGAAACCTGACCTTTCAGTGCTACATTCTCACTACGACTCCTGCAAACAACTCCTTCCGACAGTATTTAAGTCTCCCACTGTCGCTGATCTTCTGTTAGATTCCTGACTATGGAACTGAACTCTCCAGGCCGAGACTGACAACCTCAAATCTACGACTTTAAGGGTGATGGACTGAATACATCGTCTTCCGACGGTTCTGCCTACTTTCTGTATGCGACTGAAAAGCCTACTTGTAGCAAACGTTTCGGAATAAAGTTCCTATCGTTTGCTATGTGGTCTTACCTACCAACCTGTCGTATTGTAATACTTTTTGATGTTCATCTTGTCAACACTGCCACGCGACATGGCATCTTGATACAGAAAACACCTTGGACAAACTTCAAGTGAGAATGTTTGGATCTAAGGACCCTGACCTTTCATGGCTAAATTCTTCACTACCTTTCACTCTGCACCTCTCCCTTCCACAGATTTAATCTCCGCACTGCCGCTTGAATCATCAGTGAGTCCTGACGATGAACTGAACTTCCCAGCCGAGGGACTGACAACCTCCAATTCTACGACTTTAAGGGTGTGACGTGATTACATCGACTCCTCCTACTGTTCCTGCCTACTTTCTGTTCTGTATTCGCCTGAGAAGCCGACTGTGTAGGCAAAAACGTTTCGATAAAGTTGCCTAAATGTTGCCTATGTGTCCTTACCTACACCAGTCGGAATTGTAATACCATTTTGATGTTCATCTTGTCAGACACTGCAACACAGGGCATCTTGATACAGAAAACACTTGGACAAACTTTCAAGTGAAATTGTTGGATCTTGAGAGGACCTGACCGTTCATTGCTACATTCCTCACTACTACTAACTCTGCACCACTCCGTCCGACATATTTAAGTCTCCGCACTGTCGCTTGATCTTCAGTTTAGTTTCCGGAATATGGAACAAACTTCTCCAGCCGAAGGGACGTGAAACCTTCAATATTCTATCGACTTAAGGTGATGGACTGATACATCGTCTTCTCTACCTGTTCCTCCCTTTCTGCCTACGTTCTGTATTCGACTGAAAAGGCTACCTGTGTAGGCGAAACGTTTCGGAATTAAGTTGCTAACTGTTGCCTATGTTCTTACCCTAACCAACCTGCGTTAGTGTATACCATTTTGATGTTCTCTTGTCAGACCTGCAAAACAGGCATCCTTTATACAAAAACACCTTGGGGCAACTTTTTCAATGGAATTTTGGTCTGAAGGGGCCTGACCTTTCATGGCTACTTCTCACTACTAATAAAATTCGCACCTCCTTCCGACTATTTAATCTCCGCACGTCCTTGATCTTCATTATTCCGACTATGAAATGAACTTCTCCCGGCCCAGGGACTGAAACCCAAATTCTACCTTTTGGGTGAGGGGTGATTAATCGTCTTCTCTACTGTTCCCCTACTTTTTGTATTCGACTGAAGAAGCCTACGTTAGGGGGAAAAGTTCGGATAAGTTCCTAACTGTTGCCCATGTGTTTACCTACCAACCTGTCGGGTTTTAACCATTTTGAGTTCACTTGTCAGAACTGAAACCCGGGATCGAACAGAAAACACCTTGGACAAACTTTTCAATGGAATTGTTGGGGTCTGAGAGGGGCCCGACCTTTTAGGGGTAAATTCTCACACTACACTCTGCACCTCCCTTCCGACGTATTTAATCTCCGCCGCGTTGATCTTCAGTTTACCCGACATGGAACGAACTTCTCCAGGGGACTGACACCTCACATTTCCCTTTAAGGTGGATTTTGGATGTTACTCGTCTTCCTACGTTTGCCTCGTTTCGACGAAGAAGCCTCTTGTGGCAAACTTTCGGAATAAAGTTGCCACTGTTGCTATTTGGCTTACCTCCCCTTC
>NW_026505055.1:0-17161 GCF_026875155.1 Cherax quadricarinatus
AAGAAAATTGTATCATCGAAATAAACTTTTATTTTGTTTTATGAGCACTCCCAATGAAGGATGTCTTGTTCTGAATTTTTTGGGGGGGCCAAAAAAAAGCAGCCTAACCCCAAAAACAATGTGAAATCTATCCCAAGAAGGCAAGTGTGGACCCCCTGTCCCTTTGCAAAAATTCCATTTTAAAAACCTTTAAAGGGGAAAGGGGGAAAAATTTGATGCGGGTGAGGGGGTTTTTTGCAAAGGAATTTGGGGAACAACCATTCCCTTTTCCATCAAAAAAACCCCCCAAAATGAATTAAATAAAAAAAACCTAGATCTAGAAAAATTATTATAAATTCATGGGGTAGGGGAAGGGTTTTTAAAACTCAAGAAGTCTTTACAGCCCTGAGGGAATGGAAGGAAACAGGCTTGCCCAAAGGGAAAGGAAGTAGGCCCATTTCCCTTTGGGTTTTGACCTTTTGCGGCATTAAGGAACCCCCCTTTGGGGGGGGCTTTTAAAAAAAAAAAATTAGAAGTTTAAAAATTTAAAACAAGTACATTGTATTCACAGAACATTCCCTGGTACGAGACATATCCCTTTTCATGAAAGTTTATAAAAAACTGAGAAACCTTTTTGAACAGAAAATTGAAACACAGATACAATGAATCTGCTTTAAAAATTTTCTCCCTTTTTTCTGGTAAATCTCCCAGAGAGCATTTAAAAATTGATTTTTGGGTATACAGATTTCCCTTTTTTTTAACCTCCCAAATTTTTTTGGTCAAAGCCTTTCACTTTTCATAAAACAATTTTATGATACGAACTTTAATCCAAGCTGAAAAATAAAATTTTTAAAAACCATGCATATACGCATTTTCCAATTTTAAAATTTTACGACCCCCTGGTAGCCGTATTCCCTTTAGAAAAAAACCCTATATACTCCCTAATGACAATAGAAAAAATCAAGCTTTTTATACAATACAGTATCTTACCGGATACTTAAAATTTTTAAAAGAAAATCCCCTTAAAAAACTATATGAATTAAATTTGCTTACTATTTCCCAAATAAGATTAGATTTTGCCCCCGAAGTGGCTATTTTATTGTGCACCCCATATCCACCCTGTGGACGGTAGCGCAAGAGCAAGGTACACAAAGGCCCTTCCCAATAAACACTCCTACAACAGTAAAAATTTACTATTCCTGGCATGGATGGTCAGACGATACTTGTTCTCGGGATGCAAGAAAATAAAAATCTGGTCTCACAAAGAAAGCTTTTTGATTGACATCTTTTGGGAAAAAAGCCCCGTAAGCTTTTATAACAAAGTTCGTATTAATGCTTAAATAAAGGCCTTTTTAACATTTTCTATTTAAATACCGAATTTAAAATAAAAAGGCAGCAGGGAAAATTCCATTTTTCCACAGAAAATGAAAGCAATTCTTTTTTCCTAGTAGTAGCAGCAGCAAGAAAATACTATTGAGTAGCAAGGAAAGAGTGCAGTATAGTAAGGAATAGTACGAAAGGGAAAGTAGTAGTAAAAGGAAGTAGAAAAAGAAGTAATGTAGTTTGGTATAAGGAAGTAGTAGGAGTGGTAATAAGGAAAAGTAGTAGTAGCAGCAAGGAAGTAGTAGTAGTGAGGAAGTAGCGTAGTAAGGAAGTAGTTGTAGTGTAGTAAGGTATATTTAGTGGAAAAAAAGTTGGGTAGTATGGGGAAGTATTTGTAGTAAAAAGGGAAATTAAATATCAGAGGGGTTTAATAAGGAATTTGTAGTAGAGTAAGGGTAGTAGTTTGTAAGGATAGCCCCTGGCTTTTAAAGGGAAGGCACTGGATGTCCTAATGCAGTACCTGACCAGCTGGGTTGTGGTTATACTCGGTTTGCATCACGCCTGGTTGATCAGGCCCTGACCACAGAGGCCGGGTAAAGGACCGGGCCCGTGGACGTTGCCCCACGAAACCCTCTCCGGGTAGTAGTGGCAGCAAGGAAATGTAGTATAAAAGTAAAGAAGGATAGAATAGTGGATTTAAGGTTTGAAATAGAAGTAAGGTAAGTAGTAAAGGAAGTAGTAGTAGTAAGGAAATAGTAGTAGTAGTAGTAGGAAGAAATGTAATTAGTATTTAGAAGAAAGGGAAGTAGTAGTGGGAAAGGGGGTGTACAAGAAAGGAAGTAGTGTAGTAGTGAAATAGTGTGTAGTAGTAGTATAAGGAAGTGTGTATAGTATAAGGAAGTAGTTTACCTGGAGTTTACCTGGAGAGATTTTGGGGGGTCAACCCCCCCTGGGGCCCCGGTCTGTGACCAGGCCTCCTGGGGGGTCAACCCGATCAACCAGGTGTTGCTGCGGGCTGCACCCCCAGGAGTAATAGTATGTAGAAAGGGAAGTTATACTAGTGGAAATAAGGAGAAATAGTATAGTGTAGGAAGTGAAAGTATATGGAAATAAGGAAGTAGTGGGAAGGGAAGGGGTTTGTGTAGGGTAGCAGGGAAAGTGTGTGCTAGTAAGGAAAGTAGAAGTAGTAATAAGTAGTGAGTAGTGAGGTAGTAAATGTAGCAGTGTAAGTGAGTAGTAAGTAGCAGTATAAACAGTAGAAAGCAGCAGTAGTAAGTAGCATAGTAGCACAGTAGAAAAGACATATAAGCAGCAGTAGAAAGCAGCGTATAAGTGCAGTATAAGCGTAGTAGTAGCAGTAGTGCAGAAGTAGAAAGTAACAGTATAAGCAGCAGTGTAATACGTGTAAGCACAGTAGTAAGTAGCGTGTAAGCAGCATTAGAACTCCCATAGAAAGTAGCGAAGTAAGCAGCAAGTAAGTACAGTAGTATGCAGCAGTAGTAAGTAGCAGGTATGCGCAGTAGTAAGCACGTAGTAAGCAGCAGTAGTAATAGCGTAGAAAGCAGAGTAGAAAGAGCAGTAGTAAGCAGAAAAGTAAAAACAGCAGTAGTAATAGCAGTATAAGCGCGTTGTAAGCGCGTATAAGCAGCAGTAGTAATACAGTATAAGCAGCGTAGTAAGCTGCAGTAGTAAAGAAATGTAAGCGCGTAGTAATAGCAGTAGTAAGTAGTATTTGTAAGCAGCAGTAGAAAGTAGCAGTAGTAAGTAGCAGTAGTAAGTAGCAGAAGTAGCAGTACAAGCAGAGAAAGCAGCAGTAGAAATGCAGAGTAAGCACAGTAGTAAGCGCAGTATAAGCAGCAGTAGTAAGCCAGTGAAGTAGCATATTAAGTGCGTGTAAGCAGCAGTAGTAAGCAGCGTTTTAAAGTCCCGATTAATGCAGTAGTAAGCAGGTAGAAAGCAGCGTAGTAAGTAGCAGTATAAGCAGCAGTGGGTAAGGCAGTAGTAAGCAGCAGTGAAAGTAGCAGTAGTAAGCAGCAGTGTAACACAGTGAAAAGGCGTTTTAAAGTAGCAGAGTAAGCAGCAGTAGTAACAGCAGTGTAAGGCGTAGAAAGCAGCAGTAAAAAAGCGCAGCAGTAGTAAGCCAGTAGTAGTGCAGTAGTAAGCAGCATAGAAAGTAGCGTATAAGCAGCAGTATAAGTAGAGTATATGCAGCGTAGTAAGCAGCGTGTAAGCGCAGTAGTAAGTAGCAGTAGTAAGCAGCAGAGTAAGCAGCGTGAAAGAGCAATAAGCAGCAGTAGTAAGCAGCAGTAGTAAGCGCATAGAAGCAGCAGCAGTAGTAAGCAGCAGAGAAAGGCGTGTAAGCAGAAATAATAAGCAGCAGTAGTAATCAGTAGAAGTAGAGAGTAAGCAGCAGTAGTAAGTAAAGTGTAAGTAAAGTAGCGTAAAAGCAGCAGACAAGCGCAGAGAAAGCGTAGAAAGCAGCAGTGTAAGTAGCGAGTAAAGCGCAGAAGAAAGCAGCGTAGTAAGCAGCAGTAGTAAGTACGTAGTAAGCGCTAGTAATACAGTAAAAGCAGCAGTAGTAAGTAGCGCATAAGCAGCGTAGTAAGCTGCGTAGTAAGTAGCAGGTAAGAGCGGAAAAGTCAGTATAAGTAGCAGTATAAGCGCAGAGTAAGTAGCAGGAAAAGCAGCGTAGAAAGCGCGGGTTTAGCGCAGTAAAAGCACAGTAGTAAGTGCAGTAGTAAGCAGTAGTAAGTAGCAGTTAAGCGAAGTATAAGTGCATAGAAACAGCAGTAGTAAGTACAGTAGTAAGCGCAGAGAAAGTAGATATAAGCGCAGTAGTAAGCTGCAGTAGAAAGTGCATAGAAAAGCAACATAGTAAGCAGCAGTAAAAGCAGCGAGTAAGCAGCAGTAGAAGTGTATCATGTGGATTCGTACGTGGTTTGGGTAAGAAATCTCACGTAGGCTGTTATAGTAAAATTGCGATATGTGGAGAGAGCCCTTCCCACCGTACCTATCCCTTTCTCTCGTAATCTGACAAGGGCTGCCAGTACCCAGTGAGGGGGTCTTTTGAAATAGTGTCAGTTCAGCGCAATATGAAAGCCCGTGATCGGCAGGGGTTTGGGTCGTGAGTCAACGGAACGGGTTTAGGGTAATGGTTATACTGAGACTGGTAATTTTTACTATACGAGAGCTCGGCGAGCAACTTTGTCGTCCCGACATACAACAAATACAAACAGAGATGGCAGGTATGGCTTGGGCTGATTTATACAATGTCAAAGTAACAAACAGTAAACATTATATATACATAATTAAAAATTTGGAAAATGAAAGTTACGTAATGAAACTGTAATGCAACAAGGTAACTTTAGACAACTTAAAACTCAACAAATAACAAGAACTCAACATTGAGATTACAAGTGATAAAAACAAAATTTTGATCGATCGTCTTTTTTTCGTGTGATCTACGGTTTTGAGGAAGGAATATATCAAAGAAAGAGTGTTTAACGAAAGGCAGATTCGGTCACGCAAATCTAGACTGTTAACTCCAAATGCGGAGAGAACTGAACCAAAAAAAAATTCTTGAATACTGAAAAGTTGATACTGTAATTATTCTCTATACAGGTTTTTACATTTAACCCCAACTCTGCTGGGTAAGATTGGATATGAGAATGGGTGTCTCCTGGGGGATCAAACTCTGTAGCATTGGCTAATCATTGGTTTTTGGGGGAAAAATCTAAAATTGGAAGTTACAAATGATACTTGAGGATTCTAAATCCCTTTCGGTATGGGGAATAACACTTTCGGGTTGACGTCGATGATATCAGGGGAAGAGGAAAGGGATCAGGGGATTGTCAGAGCTGTCCTTATTTGGGTTTTGGAACATATTATCTCTTTTTACTAATTTCATATGACCAAATGCGATTCTTTATACAGACCTTACTAATCTTTTAAACCTTATACTTATTCCCAGTATTATTAAAAACCTCGAAAAGGACCAACAAACTTTTGATAAAGCTTTGGATTGCAGACTTTTTATTAAAGTTAATCGCATAACTTCGAACCTCTTTGATTTTGGGGGCTTTACTCGAGTTTTTGCGACTCTTGTAAATTCAGCTGTTGATTTTGAAGTTTTCAGGGATTTTTCTAAAAACATTTTGAGAAAAGCTGGTACGATTTGCTATGAAATCATCAGATTTGTAATTTTGGTTTTCGGTTTGAATATAAAATCAAAGGGCAAATTTATTACACCAAAAATGCTTTTAATGTGGATGTCACCTATAAAAACATTGAAAGCGAATTTATAGCACACTCACATCGGTATAACTTCTTTCCAAGTTTCATTTTGGGTTGATAGGGCTCCAAACACAAGTACTTTTTTTTGGGTTTTCTTCGAAACCCCATTTGCTGCAGGATGATAGAACAATGGGGTTTTAGAGATCTTGTACAAGGTACACAAATTTTAAGAAGTTCTTACAGAATCACCTCCATTACTGTTACTGGGGGACTTAGGAGGGGTTGCCTGCGTAATGGTTCTTTAAACACTTGGCTATTTTGGGCAGTTTTGTTGCAATAGGAACAACTCGAAATACTGGTGAAATGTCTACCAAACCACAGATGTTTGTTCCCTTTGGAGGGAACATGGGAAAATTTAGTTAACAAATCTAGCGAAACCTTTTTCCCCAAGGTTCGCTATTTGTTGGATACACGGTTTGGATTGGACCATTAGCTTTGCCTTTATTTGCATGCGACAACATTTCCAAACATATCAGAAATACAGTTGCCATTCGGGGCCAAAAAAGTATTTAAATCTGGCTTTTTTTTCGAAGACCCATACCAGGTGTGAAAACCCCTGGACTCGGAACTAGCTGTAGGCTACATTCACTAGTGACTGTGGAAATTACAATGTAACTCTTCGCTAGGATCCCCAAAATGGCGTTCGATACATAATTTTTGGGTTTCAGCAAAGTCACTGAGGGGTTTTGCGGGTGGCTTCACATTCAGAATAAGACTTCCTGGGCGGAATCGAATCAACACCAAACCACAGGGATCTGTTCGTTGAGCATTTTTACATCTCAGCACTAAATGGGGGGTCTGCAGTTCATACAACATTCGCGAAAAGGGCTCTGCGATACATTTACTTGCCAGGAAAAAGCTCAAGGGGGTTGAACTTTTGGATAGTCAAGGCCTCTGTCCCCTTCCGTAGGTTTTTTGGTTCGGGAAAAAGGGGGTTATCATGGAGCATGATTTCAAGACTGAAAAGTATGAAAAATAATGTCTGGGAGTGTTTAAAGACCATATATTGCTAAAGTTCTTGCTCATTTCGTATAATTCGTTCAGTTTTCGTAAGGCCGGGCTAGAAAAATGCAACTGGTTGTACTTGCCATGGGTCTCTGAGCTAATCGGCCCCTTCCCAAATTTGAACTGCACAGTTGTCGTAGAAGGGCTTAGAAAAATCTGGAAATTTAAAAATTTGGGAGCAGAAGTTAGTTTTTCTTTTAGGTTTAATGCTCTTTCTTGAGGAAGGCCCAAAACAAAAGGACTCTTTTAAGCAACTCGTTAAGGAGCAGCTAGGAAAGAAAATTGGCAATGAAAATTAAAAAAACCCTGCTAACCCCCAAAAGGATTTTACGGCATCAGCAGTTTTGGGATTTGGGAAAAATTTTAGTACTGCATTTACTTTACTTTGGCAGTCGAAACCCCTTAGGAGTACAGTGACCAGAAACTTAATTTTGATCTGAAAAATTGACATTTTGACTTTTTTTGATCTTTAAATTTGGGCTTCTTAAAGCTTCCCAAAGTACTCATCAAGTCTTTTCAAGTGGGTACCCCTTTTTTTTGACTGACGATTACGTCATCTAAGTACACCATAAGGCTTTACTATGAGACCTCAAAAAATTAGTCATGAGCTTGAGAACGTGATGGGGGAATCGTAACCCAAAATGCCTACGGAGGAAGTGAATGCCCTGTAGGAGTGGAAAAGCAGTTAGCTCTTGCTGTCCTCGTGAAGAGGGACTTGCAAAACCCCTTGTAACAAATCTAGGGTTAAAAAAGACTTTTTTATCCCCGATATTACTAAAAGATCACCCAGAAGGGGGGGAAAAGCGATCTGGAATGGTTTTCGCTTTTAACTTCCTAAGTCAATCACTGGACGCAAGTACCATCCTTTTTGGGTTATAGTATCAAGGGTCATTCCAAGGGGAATTGCAGTGCAATAACCCCATCATCAAGCATTTGATTGAAAAAAATTTCTTTGCGACAGAAACTTGGAATGAGGCACCCTGTAAGGTAGTAGATAGGTTAGTACCAGGTTCAAGGGGAATACGAGGGGGACATAAGTTCGTTTTACCCATTTCTCCCCGGGTTTTAAGCAAGGCTTACGCGTTTTTTAAACAGAGTCAAAAAGCTTGACTTCTTGGGAGTCAGTGGAGCAAATTTCTTTCCCCAAACTGGGGGAACAGATTGATCCGTGAAGGGATGGGGTCTCCCGGCAAAATGCATGACCCACTGGTCAGGTGACAACTCTCCCTACCTGAACAGGGTAAGGTATGAAAAAGGGTCAAAAAGATTGGTATTTGTTTAAAGGGCGAACATTTGGGGCCAAGTTTTGGGCCGGGTAGAAATGGATCTTATTTCCTTTACAACATGTAAGGAGGTTCAACAAATAGCCCTTTTTTTTTGCAGGAATCACTGTCAACTGGACGTTATCACCTTTGGGGGAACACTAGGAACTACTACAGACACTCTGTAAAGCACTGCCGCAACGAAACTCTTTCTGCGACGGCATGTAATCAACAAGAGATGGCATTACTAGTTGCAAGTAATTTTTTCCGACAAGGGGTCCCCTGTGGAGAAACTATACCAACTAGCAGGGATTGCAGGGATAGGTTTAGCACTCAAAACAATCGAGCGTCCTCACACTTGGGGCTCGGACTATCCCGCCAAAAACTGAAGGTATAGGGGAAAAAACTATGGGGGGTGACGAATTTCCAGTGCCTACCGCTTTGGGGACGCTACTGGAGAATGCATTATTTTAAGGATTAATCCGTACACTACCTGCAGCGTTATAAAAGATTTCTGAACCAAGCTGGTAACCCCGAATGGAACGATCAAGTCGTCAATTTGTGCATGCACGTAAGGGTCAGCCAATGGTAAGTCTCGCATGGAAACAATCCCAGTAGAAGGTCACCAGGGGGAAAAATAATTGGTCGACAACAAGGAAGGGAAACAGTGAAGTTCACCTTGGATAGAAAAAGGTTGGGAAAATCCGACCCCGGACACGCAGGTGAGAACCCGAATCCACTAAGGGAGGACACGGAGTCGGTTTTTTTACGAGAAGGACATGTCGAATTCTTATCCTTTTAAAAAAAACTGACCCAATAATATTGATTTGCGCACCCAAATCCATGAAAAATTGCGGGCGCAATTTAAAAGGTCTTCATATAGGGCCTATGGTTGCATTTGGGAAATTATGTGTAAAAAAAAGGGGGATTTTTATCAGAAAAAAACTTGTTTACTCCCTCCCCCCAAAAAAATCTATGTCAGAGACTGGAAGAACATCATCAGCAGGGTTGTCATTTGAGATGCTTTAAAGGGTTCAAAGGAATTGTGAAACGGGGGGGGTGACTCATTATCACCTACTGTCACCATGGGCGGGTTTGTGGGGGGCGCGAAAATTCCCCCCAAATTTGGGGAACGAGCCTGGTTTGGTTATTTGGAAAATTTAAAAAATGACCTGGGTTTGGTTTTTTTTGAAAACCACGAGCTGTTTTCCCTTTTAGGGTTCTGCGGTTGGAACACCACGGGAAAAAACCTAGAGATGAAGGTTATAGAGAGCATTACACTCAAAATTTTTGATGTCCATGTATTTTATGATAAGTACAGTAGGGAAGATCTGGTAATATCATCAGAGACGCTTTAGGGGGAATATCAGGACAATTAATTGCAATAGGCCCGGGGAAAACCCCAGTTGTAAAAATTCCGCCCCACTAGGTTATGAATTATATGAATACTACGAGGTGTATAACGACTTGTACACTGGTTCTGGTGACCTTTAGATGGTTGACGACCACTATTGTCTCTGTGGCGCAAACAAGAGGTGGTGCAGACTGAGGGGATTGGTGACATTATTTTTAAAACACGGGGGAAAGTATGGGGGCAAGGAACTAATGATTTAAAGGGTGTAAAGGGTTCCCTGTTACGTTGGAGGTGATCCCCATAAGCACACACAGAACAGGGCATTAGTTCTTTTAATCCTCCAAAATGCTATTTTAGCAATTTACTGTAAATGTTTAGCCCCTTCAGGAGAAAAGATGTGATTGGCAGCATTGAAAAATGATGATAAAAGTTTGTCTAACAACAGCAAAAGCACTCAACGATTCTACTAAGGGTGTACATTCCCAGTTCCCTAAGAACGCATATGTCAGCTTTTTTACTGGGGCAAGGAAAAACGAATCAGTTCCCCCCTATTGTGACCACTTAGTAAGATTTGAAATCTGCATATCAAGGAGAAAAAAACGGAACAGCGCAGGGGATCGATAAAAGCTTCTTTAGCAATTCTGATGGGTTTCCTTGAAGGAGGACCCCTTTACCTAGGCACTAGCACAGAACGAATGGCTGCAAAACCCTGTTCAAGACTATGACATGGCCTTGAATAAAGGTAACGCATCAAGGGGTCACAGTATAACTTAAATTTTCGGTTTCGGGTCGGTCTTTTAGTCGGAAGGAAATGTGAGACTGTGAAGGGCCCGCAGTAGCCCAAGGTCTGAGTGTTACATTCACTAAAAGTATCACTTTACGGTATGTGAGACATAAACAAAATTTTAAAAAGAACAAATAAGGGAAAAAAAAATGAAAAATAAAAAGATATAAAATTTAGAAATTTAAATAAAAGATATCAACTAATTTTCAAAAAAAAAAAAAATAATGGGCTAAGATACACGCAAGAGGAAGGAAAATAATTTAAAGGATATTGATCAAGAAAAAAAAAATTTTTTCAATGAAATTTTACAAATAAAAATATACGGTGACTGAATTAAATGCAAAAGAGCTGTCTTTACTCTTGCTAAAAAAAAATTAATTAAATTAAATTTTTTTAAAACAATGTGAAAGGTAAAAAAAAATTATTAAATTGTTAATGGGAAATTTAAGTATTTTCTAAGAATGCATAGACAAAAATTTAAATTAATTTTAAAATATCAATAAAGAAAAAAAATTCACTGCAGAACAAAAGCAACAAAATAATTTAATGCTGAACAAGAGCAACAAAATAAAAAAATTTGAAATAACACTGCAGTAAAAAAATGTCACTGGGGAAAAACCCGTTTAAATAAGAATTTAAAATTTTGAAGATCAAAAAAAAAAAATAAAACTGATTGAAACTTTACATTTTTTGTAAATTAGGGGCAAAAAAAAATTTTCTCAAACAGAGTAAGGGAAAAACTTTACGTTAAAAGTAATTAAAATTTATCAAAAGTGAATTTTTTCAAGAATTATAAAAATATGAATAAAAAAAACAAAGGAACAAAACAGGAGGTTAACATTACAGTGGCAGGCACACTTCATTAAAATATATTCTTACAAAAAAATCCCTGTGGATACAACAAAATTTGCTGTACTG
Organism: Cherax quadricarinatus; assembly: GCF_026875155.1. Lineage (NCBI taxonomy): Eukaryota > Metazoa > Arthropoda > Malacostraca > Decapoda > Parastacidae > Cherax > Cherax quadricarinatus. The sequence goes on from NW_026505055.1 coordinate 10,919, forward strand.
ATACGAAAAAAATTTTTGGGAAAATAAAGGTAAAAAAGTTTTCGAAAAAAATTAGAGGAATGGAAAAACTGCTGCATACGAAAAAGACACACATAGAAATAATTGGATAATTTAGATACGGGGGGGAATATCACTGCATGAAATACAATGACAATTACTGAGTACAACGCTGAAAGAATACAAAAAAAAAAGAAACCCTTCCACGGGTGCTGCTGGTATACTACCAAAAATACTTACTAGAGAGGGGTAGCATAAGAAAAAACACAGAATAAAAAAAATTTAAGATAAGTGAAAAACTGAAAAATATTGTAAAAAAAAAGAGTCAAAAAAAATATGCGTTTACCTGAAAACACAAAATTTTGAGTACACCCAAACAAATTTACTTAAATGTCTACACACGCAAATGTCTTTAAAGCAAGAAAAAAAGTCTCAAGAAAATTACACTGGGGTGGGGGGTAGTAGACGGGCGATTTTCGGTGATGGGGGGGTGGGAGGGTGTCCCCGCGGTGATACTGACGCCTCCCACACACTGTTTCGGAAGAAATGTGCTTTCTAGGGGAATCACAAAAAGGCTTTATCGTTGGCACCAGCTACAACTCTTGACCAATATGTGAGCCCAAAAAAGTACAGGACCCAGTACAAGGGGGCAAAAACCCAGGGGGATGGGGGGATGGCTTGGGGGGGGTGGGGAGATGGGGGTGGGAGAAGATGGGGGGGACGCTGGGGGCCTGCCGCGCACCCCGGGTGGTGGGGGGAGTGGGGGGAGCTGGGGCTCGCGCGCACCCCCCTCACCCAGAAGGTGGCTTAACCCATTTTGCCACGGAATGGGGAAAACCCCCTCTTACATCCCAAAAGGGGGCACAAAGCGATAAGACAATACTTAGAGGAACTTGGCTATTTTTACTGGTGGTTTACTTCTCTCTCTAGCTGGGGTTTGAAGCTGGGTTGGCTGACGGGGTTACCCACGAGAATGGCTGACGGAAGACGGGGGGAACGATGACAAAGCACGGAGGAGCATTGGATGACAGGGGACAGGGGGATGTAGGGTGACTGGCTTCACTTCCAAGTCGGTTTTTGACTGGCTTAAAATTTCAAAATCGGGTCAACCCCCGGAATTGAAGCAATTAGCAACGAACTAAGCCGGAAGCTTGAAACGGCTGAACAGGCTTGCAGGAGTATGTGGAGGGGAAAGGGGGGCTGGTCGAGGTGGTGTGTGAGGGTAGTGGTGGGGGTGACGATTCCCTTTTGACCCTGCCGCTACACACAGCCTTCTAACGCTTGAATTACCCTTAAAAACATAAATCCCGCTCCACACCGCTGTAACAATTTATTGTGGGGTTCGTCTGGATTTGGTAAGAAAAACTCACGTAGGCTGTTTATTACGTTAATTGCGAAAGTGGAGAGAGCCCCTTTCCACCCCTACCCATTCCCGCCACACTCGTAATACTGGGAAAAACCGGCTGCCCAGTACCCGTAGGGGTCTTTTTAAATATGTCAGTTTAGCGAATATGAAAGACCGGACTCGGCAGAGGGTTGGTGTTGAGTCAAAGGACACTGGTTACTGGTAACGGTTACTACTGAGACTGGGGAATGGTTATACTAGGAGTAGCATGAAGAGCAGTAGTAAGTAGCAGTATAAGCAGCAGTAGTAAGAGCAGTGTAAGCACATGTAAGCAGCACGTAGTAAACAGCGTATAAGTAGGGAGTGTAAGTAAAAGTATAAGCAGCATAGTAAGCAGCAGTATAAGTACAGTAGTAAGCGCGTAGTAAGCGCAGTAGTAAATAGTAGTAACAGCAGTAGTAAAGTAGCGTATAAGCAGCAGTGTAAATAGCAGTTTTAAGTGCATTAAGAGCAGTGTAAGTAGCTTTTAAGCAGAGTATAAGCGCAGTAGTAATTAGCAGTAGTAAGTAGCAGATAAGCAGCAGTGTTACAAAAAAACGCGATTTTTTAAAAGCTTAGAGATCTCCAGTGAATCTAAAAGGACTGTTCTAGCATCAACTGTTACTGGGTTTTTTTAAAAGTAGTCAGGGTCCTTGTCCACTTATCCATTAGAAATCATATGATTCATGTGCTTCAGGATTACAACTGGGGAGGTCTAACTAGAGAAAAAGTTTAATAAAAATTTTTAATGATTAAGTTGTCTAGAGGGAATTTTTCAAATTAAAATTAAAAACAATTAACACAGTAACAAAAAAATTAAATCTCTCTCGTTTAAAAAATAGTATTGTGCTGAAAGCAATATCCTTTTTAATTCTTAAACCGTCTGGTACATTAACATTTTAAGATATTACAAATATGTACAAATAATTTGGTATGTGTGTAAGTGCTCTAAAATATTGCTATGTCTCACGACTCGACTGACTTAAAAAAGTGACTGACAAAGTCCTACTAAACTAACTTTTTGATGACTGGCAACCAGAAAAGTCTCTTGAAACAAAAAAAAAATGCTAACCCCAATGCAAAACAACAAAACTGCACACAATCAGGGTCAAGGGGGATAATAAACGACATAGTAGGGACCATTTCAGACCCCACAAAAGTCCAAAACTCCCATACTACGAATCTAGTTCAGCTAAGAAAATCCCCCACTGTGATAATCCAGATACCAGTCAATTAGGTGAAAGCTAAAAACTCAGGACCTGAGAGTTTCGATTTAATGTGACACCAACCCCGTCAACGCGAAATCACTAAGCCCATCAATGTTTGTAACGTTCTAAGAAAAAACGAATAATGGAAAACAATTGTCCAACCACCCAAAAGAGTCTCGACCAGACTGAATACTTTAGGGGGGGTGAGGACCCCCCCCCTCGATCACGTGATAGCTAGTGGACAACTCAGCTCAGAAGCCGGCAGTCTAACGACTACAAGCGAAATTACAGTAGTTTTTACAAACAAAACTTTAACTAGATTAAAAATGTTTTCCTAACAAAATAAGTCAAATAACAATATAAAGTAATACATTTACGATTTAGCTATTATCGCAAATTAAGCAATATAAAAATTTATGAAAAAGGGAATCAAATTATATATATACATAACATTTCAACCCCTTTTGGGGTTGCAACCCCCCCCCCCCCCCAACACGACAGACGGTTTTGCATAGGGGTTTCATTAAGTCTTTAAAAATTTTTACTGATTACTCATATAATACAATTTAATATAAAAAATTTTTCAATCCTTGTACCAATCACCCCTACAAATTTTATAGTAAAAGGAAATGTAAGCAGCAGTGTAGCATAGAATAGCAGTAGTAAGTAGCAGTAGAAGCAGCAGTAGTAAGTAGCATAGTAAAGTAGCAGTAGTAAGCAGTATAAGCAGCCGTAGTAAGCAGAGTTAAAGTAGCGAGTAAGTGCGTGTAAGCGCAGTAGTAAGTAGCAGTGTAAGCGCATAGTAAACAGCAGTATAAGCAGCAGGTAAGCGCATAGTAAGCAGCAGTAGTAAATGCGTGTAAGTAGCAGTAGTAAGCAGCCGTGTAAGCAGCAGTATAAGTACGTAGTAATGCAGTAGTAAGCAGCGTAGTAAGTAGCAGTAGTAACAGCGTAGTAAGCAGCAGTAGAAAATAGCATAGAAGTAGCAGTAGGAAGCAGCAGTGTAAAACAGCGTGTAAGTAGCGTAGTAAGCAGCAGTAGTAAACGCAGTGTAAGCAGCAGTAGTAAGCAGCAGTAGTAACAGCAGTAGTAAGCAGCAGTAGTAGTAGCGAGTAGCGTAGTAGTAAGCACAGTTAAAACGCAGTAGTAAGCAGCAGTATAAGCACAGGTAAACACGTATAAACAGCAGAGTAAGTAGATTAGTAAAGGAGTATAAGCAGCAGTATAAGCAGTAGAAGCAGCAGTAGTAAGCGCTATAAGCAGCATTAAGTAGCAGTAGTAAGCAGCGTAGTAAGCAGCAGTAGTAAGTCAGTAGTAAGTAGCGTAGTAAGTGCAGTAGAAGTACAGTGTAGCAGCAGTAGTAGCAGCAGTGTAAGACAGTAAAGTAGCAGTAGTAAGTAGCAGTAGTAAGTGAGTAGAACAGCAGTAGTAGAGCAGTGTAAGCGCAGTAGTAATAGCATATAAGTAGCAGATAAAGTAGCATAGTAAGTGCGTAGTAACGCGTAGTAAGAGCGTATATTTGCAGTAGTAAGTAGCAGTAGTAAGTAGCGTAGTAAGTAGCAGTAGTAAGTGCATGTAACAGCAGTAGTAAGCAGCAGTAAAATAAGTAGCAGTGTAAGCGCAGTAGTAAGTAGCAGTAGTAAGTGCGTGAAGTACGTAGTAAGCGCGTATAACAGCATAGATAATGCTTTAAAAAACGAGAACTAAACCTGATGGGTTCTAGCAGTTGACCCACCTTAAAAATTTAAATGTTACTAACCCCCATTTATACACATTTCACAAGAAATTTGTGCTGTGGTTAAAAATGACATTTTTTTATGAATAAAGGCTGCTGTCGTAAATACTGGACAGTAAAATAAAAAAAATAAAACGTTTTCAAAAATGGCTTCCAATTCAACCCGGGGAAACCCCAAATTTCCCCAGAGAACTAAAACCATCATTAAAATTAATCGAGAAAAAATCCAAAAAATTATATGTAAAAATAAAAAGTGATATTTCATGCAACATTTTGTACCCCAATAGTGGCTTACGTTGCCTAGTTTGCCGAGAAAATCGGCAAAAAGTCTCTATCAGTCAGAGTGCTGGCCCTCCTCGGGAGTCCAAATGTCGGCCACTGGTCGCTCATCTTTCAAATATTATACACATAAATATTATTAACGTGTTATAATAATATTTAGAAGGAATTAAAATAAAGTGATAATGTAATTTATTAATATACTAAACATCAGATTAATGTAAACTTGCAAAATATACTTTTTTAAATATTTTTTGATAATAATAATAATAATAATAATAATAATAATAATAATAATAATAATACCATTATTTCTACATGAATTAACTTATACAGACTATAGTTGACATCAATGACATCTATTGTATAGAAAGTCCATTTTTATCTGAGCATTTCGGTAAATTAGTCAATTTATCCCCAGATGCGACCCACACCCAGTCAATTAACACCCAGGTACGTTTTAACTGCTAGGTCAACATGGACAACAGGTGTCTTAATGAAAAAAGTCCTAATGTTCTTACCCGTACCGGGGATCGAACCAAGACCTCAATGTGTGAGCTGAGTGCGCTACCAACCCAGCTACGGGACACCTTGATAGGTACTTAAGTTTAGCAACGAGAAGCAGAGTGGTCTGTGCTGCACTTTGATGTTTGATAAATAAAGTGGGTTAATTTACATAATGGCTGAGAAGTAAGCTAACTCTCGTAAGAAAAATTTAAAACCACAACACCGTGGCTGAAATCAATCACAAATAAGTCACACACTTGAAAACGAAACTTTAGAAACTAAATGATTATAACTATGATCATATTTTTTAAAGGGATGGACCGGTAAGCCAGTGGAAGGCCTCAGTCAGGTGACCAGAAGCTCCAACTGTGGGTCATCAACTAAGATCAGCTTCATGAAACTCTTGTCCTGTTTCCTGACGAACATTACCTACCCGAACGAAACTTTAAACGACGTTTCGGTCCGTCCTGGACCAAGTTTTAACATGGTATTGGTCCAGGACTAACTGAACCACCGTTTAGTTTCTCCTCCAAATTATAAATAAGGAAACGCAACACCTGATGAACAGCATTAGGGACCATTTAGCCACACTGACCTAATTTTAAAACATACAACCTTACACCTGTTATCTCCGTTTACCTAGCAAGCAAGTAGGTACCTGGGTGATAGTGGACTGGTGTGGGTGGCATCCTGGAGGCCAAGATTAAAGGACCACAATGGAAATAAGACAGACAGTCCCTCGATGACAGACTGACTTTCTTGGGTTACCTTGGGTGGCTAACCCTCTGAGGTTTAAAAAATCCGAGCAAAATCTTATTTCTAGTGGGTGGAAACATTAAGTAAGTAAGAAAATAAGTAAAGTAAGTTAATTAGGACGAGTTTCCATAAGACACCCGCTGTCCATGTTCACCTATCAGTAAAATAGGTACCTGGGTGTAGAGACTGGAAGGGTGGCATCTGGACAAAATTTACCTAATTTTGCGGGAAATGCTCTACATAACAAGGGGTTTTCTATTTTAGAATGTGTTTCTGATGTAGATATGGGCTGTATCCTTGAAGAAATAAAATTTTTTCAAAATCCCCGGGTTTTATACACGTAAGCTGTCAGTGGGCCTTATAAACCCCCACAAAAA
>NW_026505056.1:0-34066 GCF_026875155.1 Cherax quadricarinatus
GGGTTTTTCCATCTACAAACTTTTCAAGGACCACCTTTGCCTTAACATACGTAGTGATGACTTAAAGGATTGCAAACTGATGGGCTATCATGCAGGTAAAAAAAACAGTGCTGTTAAAATTCCAAAATAGCTTACAAAGAAACAACCTACTAAAAACATCTATTACTATGAAAACTGATGTTTACGTCAATGAGTGCCTTACCAAAATGAGACAAAACCTTCTTTATCGGCTAAGAAAACTGTGCTATGCCCAAAAAATCCACCAATGCTTTGTGAGAGATGGAAAAATAGCAGGAAACAGCCCACTGGAAAGAGATACTTCATCTCCACAGAACATGACCTTAAAACATTCCTAAGTGAGGCTGGACTAACAGAATCAGAGTAAAGTGCAGATAATACCCATAGTTACTCAGATATGGTAAACATGAGGAAATTAAATCGTCATCAGAGTACAAAACAAATTCTGGCCACAAAATAGAGCGAAACACCAACGTCAAAGACCTGGGAGTGATTATGTCGGAGGATCTCACCTTCAAGGACCATAACATTGTATCAATCGCATCTGCTAGAAAAATGACAGGATGGATAATGAGAACCTTCAAAACTAGGGAGGCCAAGCCCATGATGACACTCTTCAGGTCACTTGTTCTATCTAGGCTGGAATATTGCTGCACTCTAACAGCACCTTTCAAGGCAGGTGAAATTGCCGACCTAGAAAATGTACAGAGAACTTTCACGGCACGCATAACGGAGATAAAACACCTCAATTACTGGGAGCGCTTGAGGTTTCTAAACCTGTATTCCCTGGAACGCAGGAGGGAGAGATACATGATTATATACACCTGGAAAATCCTAGAGGGACTAGTACCAAACTTGCACACGAAAATCACTCACTACGAAAGCAAAAGACTTGGCAGACGATGCACCATCCCCCCAATGAAAAGCAGGGGTGTCACTAGCACGTTAAGAGACCATACAATAAGTGTCAGGGGCCCGAGACTGTTCAACTGCCTCCCAGCACACACAAGGGGGATTACCATCAGACCCCTGGCAGTCTTCAAGCTGGCACTGGACAAGCACCTAAAGTCAGTTCCTGATCAGCCGGGCTGTGGCTCGTACGTTGGTTTGCGTGCAGCCAGCAGCAACAGCCTGGTTGATCAGGGGCTGATCCACCAGGAGGCCTGGTCACAGACCGGGCCACGGGGGCGTTGACCCCCGAAACTCTCTCCAGGTAAACTCCAGGTAATAGTCCACCGTTAGTGTTATATTGTCATTTTGTCATAAATTTGTGCCCCCCTAAAATTCTAATACTCCAACTACTTTTAATTGTCATTGTTGTACTCAACGACCATTCTACCTCATAGTCTTAATTGTATTAAATATCTACAGAATCTATCTCCTTTATTACAACTTACCACATCAGTGTTCCATCTTATTCTTTTATAAACTAACCATAACTTGTCTTCAATAATTCTACCTCACTTTAAAAAATACTCAATTGCCCAATTTTATTCTAAATCCCTATTATTGCCCAATTTTACTTTAAACTATATTGATCAAACTTATTGTAAACTCTTTTTATTGACCATTTTTTATTCCATACTTTTTTAACCTAGTATTTTCAATCTACAACTTTTATATCATCCTATCTACCATCATACTAGCATATTATAACCAAGTCATTGCCTTTTTATTTTTATCAATTCTTTTGTTTTTATTATTATTTTTGCTACCTTAATTTTTATCCTGTCAATTTAAATCTAATTATACTCTAATTCTTGTAAACAACTTATATAAGACCTTAGTGCAATTACAATTGAGAGTCTTGTTCCTTCATTATATTATTAGATTAATCACAGTTTTACTCTAGCTCATTCTAGCTCAATACATAGTCAATACCAAATTCACTATACTAGACCATAGTGCAATTACTAGTGAGAGACTGGTGCTATTTGTAATTTGTATTTTTATATTATTAGACTAAAGTTGTTGTACTATAGCTCTTTCTACCTCAATACATAGTCAATACCAATTCACTATATTAGACCATAGTGCAATTACTATATGAAGACTGGTGCTACTTTTAATTTGTAATTTTAATTTGTATTTTTTATATTATTAATTAAAATTCGAGTTGTAACCATAGCTCATTCTACCTCAAAAATAGTCAATACCAAATTCACTATAATTAGACCACAGTGCAATTACTAAGTGAGAGAATATGCTAATTTTTAATTTTGTACTTTTTATATTATTAGATTAAACCTATTAACTTTAGCTCACTCTAGCTTCAAACAGAGACTCCACAAAAGTCATTATTAGACCTTATGCAATTACAAGTGAGAGTCTTGTTCTATGTTAATTGTATTTTATATTTAACTAGTTTATAATACCTAGTTGTACTTTAGTTACATTCCAGCACAAACACACAGACAACATCAACTTCATTATGTTAGTAGTGACTATACCCTAACAGACCAAATACTCTGCTATAACTTGTCCAAACTTCACCACTACAAAATTCAGTATAAACTCATCACACAACACAGGATATAAATAACCATAATTTAAACCTAAAGAATGATTGATCACGTTGACCCCTGATATAAACCTCCATAATCCTGACACCCAATCAAAAAAACCTATTGAAAGTAACTGCCTTTACTACACAGCATCACAAGCCACCACTATCCTAAACAATGCTAAAAGTCTATCATACTAACCTACAACATCAGGTCCTTAAGCAAACACTAGATGACCTCCTAGCACTTCTTGAACCCTAAAGACACCCTTCTGCTTATTCTTTCTACTGAACCTGCTTAACAGGACACAATAATATCTAAACCTCTACCAGGATACACACAATTCACAACTGCAGAACAAACCAATTGGGGGGTGGTATTGCAATCTATTACTCATACCAATTTATCTTGTCTTAGCACCACTTCTCTTTAGTGATGAACTGGGGAATACATCATTGCTAATTTTACCTGTAAAAAACCTTAAGGACGCCTATAACCATTGGTGCCATTTACCGATACCACGCACAAACATCCGCAAATTTCAGTGGAATTAAAGTCAACTAATAACAAACAGACAAATGAATAAGCAACCACCGTCTCTTAGCTGGAGACTCACATCACCTTGCTTACTAGATGATCAAGCCTGTAACTGATTTCATCAACACATATGAACAACACACTTCCTCATACCAACAATAACTAAACCAACCACTCACTGAGACAAGTGCAACCATATAGACCACATTATGGACCAATATACTAGCCCCCCCTTAAATCAGGGATAATCACCGATAAAACTACAACACTACCCACCTGCCTCCTACCAAAACATTAGTAAACCACCACGTGAAGACAACAAAGTCTCATTTAGACTCCATGACAGGCCTCAGTAAGAAGTCACAGCTGACTTAGAGACTGTTGATTGCCACCGAATTCTCCAAGGCCCAATGGTATTGATACTGTACTGACATCTTTCTTAACAAATTCTTAACTATACAACAAACATTGTCCTATAAAAAACAAACAGATCACAAACAAACGCTTGTTGCTATGCTAACCAGCTCCATTCTGAATACCTTGACAAAAACACCTATATGAAAAGCAATATACAGGGCTTAATACACAAAGAAATCTTAAACACTATCATCCCTCTCACCAAAGTAATAAAAAAAGCCAAACAACTATTCTACACCGAGTAATTCACAGACACAAGGAAGATATATAAAGAAAAAGACCTGGAAACACTCTCTCAGAATTCTAGGGACCCACAAACTAGAAAACAAGAATATTGTCTAACTAAACCTACTGAAACACCACTACATCCCACTGACACACTAACAATTAAACGTCTTCTTCTCAAACATAGGATCTAATCTCGCCATAAAATCCAATACCAATGCCCATGCCGGGACTACCTAAATGGACATTCCCTAATTCCTTTCTATCTGCACCAACTGAGCCTCAATCCATTGGAATCATAGTCACTTAAAAATAACTCGGGAATCTGCTGCTTTCCCACCATTACTGTACAACGACGCCCATTCCCTTTCGCATGCTATTTCATACTTTTTAACAGTCATTAGAGACTATCACCTTCCCGATACTACTCAAGATCAGGTTACAACACCAATACATAAAGTTGTGACCCTACAGACTTACACAACTATAGGCCAATATCTACCATTACCTGCTATCCAAATCTTTGAGAAACGTCGTGCACAGGAGACTGTAGTTATCATTTATAACGGCTCAAACATGCTCACCCCTGCTGTTAGGATTCAGGAAATAAAAAGCACTACTGTTCAATCATAAAATGCAAGATCTGCTTTACACAGCATTGAAAAATAGACTACACTAGGAATTTATTGACCTAAGAAAACTTTGACACATGTAAACCATGAAATCCTACTCCACAAACTTGCCACTACGTTTAAGAGGCATGCGCTTGCATATTTTCAAATCTTACATTACTAATAGGTATCATACGACACCAGTAAAGACACACAATCAGCAACACGGCCACTTGATACTGGAGTTCCGCAGGGAAAGTGTCCTTGTCCCCTGCTCTTCCTCATATACAATCAAGACCTTGCCAAACGATCCCAACACCTGAATCCCATTCTCTTTGCTGATACACGACTTATGGTCATCTCTCCCCTAACTGCCACCCTTAACACCATTGTGAATGAGGAGCTCTACTAATAAATATCGACTTGATGAACAGCCAAGAAACTTACGCTAACACTGACAAAACTTACTATATATGTTTGGTACAGAGAGGAGATTCCACAAATTAACATTAAGATTGACAACACTCTAATTACCAGAAATAATGGAGAAAATTCCTAGGCTTATACATTGACAATAACCTAATTTTCAGTACCCATATTCCAGCATATAGCCAAAAAAGTATCCAAAACGGTTGGATCCTTCTCCAAGATACGAACTACTGCCGCAAAATGCCCTTCACACACTATACCACTCACTTTATATCCATACCTCACTATGCTAGTTGTGCTTGGGATCAACTGCACAACACACCTAAAGCCAATAATAACCAACAAAAAACTGCAGTAAGAATAAATCACTAAATCCCATCCCTGGCAGCACACCCCCTCCACCTTCAAAGATCTAAACTTCCTCCCAGTTTCATACATCCACACTTTACTACTGTCAATCTATATCTACAGGGCCTTAAACTCTAAATCAACCTGACCTAAGAACGCTTTCTTGATAGTTGTGACAGAACCCATAGGCCAACACCAAATCAAACATCTCTACACATTCCCGTGTCCGACTAACCTTTACAAAAAATTCAATTAATTCAAAGGCCCTAAAATCTGGGAATACCTACCTGAGAAACTCGAGAACTGCCGACACATTCATCACCTTTCAAAAACTACCATTAAAACATCTAAATCTCCCTGATACACCCCTCAACTAACTTCACGAATACCACCTGGTGTGTCACCACTTACACTCCGCTCACTCATTTGACCATAACAGAAATATAATCTCAGCTTAAAATAATAATCCTTGATACTCCAATACTGAACCTATATTCTGGCCAAAACAAAAGCATTCACATTGCAGAACTTCACAAAATAGTTATTTAGTCACTTAGCCATAATACCTACTTACCTCTTAATTTATGTAATATTTTTTACATTTAAGAATAAAACTAAGTAAGCCAGAATGCCTAGCCATGCTAAGCGTTCTAGTGGTACACTACTGTAATCTCTATTTTACTACATGTAAACCAAACAATAACCAAATTTTCGTCCTGTAAACTCTCAGCATTTAATCCTTATAGAGAATAAACTTTGAATTGAATTGAATTAATGAATCCTTTAGCAAGCTTTTTGTTTTGTTGTGCGCGTTTACACAAGGTCACACTTTTTTGAAGGCTTTTGCAAGTCTGTAATATATTTCATCTGCATTCTTTTTGTCTTCAGTGCATCTAGAACCTTTCGTCGTGACCCGTAGTAGTTGAGATCGGATGGGAGCGATCTTCTCTAAACCCATGTTGCCCTGTTGTGTAATTGATGTGTATCTAGATGGTAGCAAACGCTTCTTAGACCATTATCAAAGATTTTTATGATATGGATGTTAGTGCTAACGGTCTGTAGTTCTTGTATTGCTTACTGCCCCCCTTTGTGGAGTTGGGCTATGTCTGTTGTTTTCAGTAACTGGGAAGACCCCTGTCTATGCTTCCCTCCATAGGACTGGTAAAAGCTCGTGATAGGGCTTCTTGCAGTTCTTGATGAACACGGATTCCATGAGTCTGGCCCTGGGCAGAGGCATGGGCCATGCCATTTATCGCTCTGTTCAAATCATTTGCATCAGGATAACATCAGATAGACTTGTTGTTAACCAAATTGCTGTGGCTCTCTCATTAAAAATTCTTTGATCTTCACTCAGTCTTTATCGGCTTGCTAAAAAGTGAGTCATATTGGGACTTGATACTCAATTTTGCCTTGCAGTCATCTGTGTAGACCCTTCTTGTTTAAGTAGGGCCCAATACGGATTTGTTCTCCTTTGCTTATAGGAATTAGCCTGACAATACATCGAGTGCCACTGAGTTAATAGGTTCTAGGCGATAATTTGGTCTGTGTTGCTTAGTCAATTTCCCACTTATATCGTTTAGGCTTGGTTTACTTGGTACCCATTTTGTTCTTGTTAGTGAATTGAATTTGCTGAAGGCACCCTCATGACTAAATCCATGTTGTCGGTCTGGGGTCGGCATACATGTCCCCTAAACCTCGATTATGTTTGTATGAGTATATGTTTTTGAAGTGACATTTATGTATTAGTCATCATTGTTATGGTCTAGTTGTATTCTCAGTCTAGTAGGCTCGATTATTTGCTGGATTAATTAATTGGGTTGCCGAGATTTAAAAGCTTGTGTTGTGTGTGAGCTCTCGTCAGAGCTGCCTCCTGAGTTATCACTGCAGCAACATATTGCTATATTCCTCCATTTAGGTGCTTCAAGTTGAAATCCCCCAGAGTCAAGATGATGGGGGCAGACTGCAGAGATTGAAAGCTCATGTTGTCTGTGAGTTGTCATCAGAGGCTTCTCCTGGGGGTATCACTGCAACATCATTATTTGCTATATTCCTCCATTTTAGGTGCTTCAAGTGAAATACCTCCAAGGAGCAAGATGTTCTTGGGCAGGAGCTGGCAGATTTTTCCAGACAGTCATTCCTGGAATGCTGGGGACATTGCTCTGCGCTTGTAGACCTACCACAAAGGTTAGGTTTTGGTTCTCGAATCTTCTACTAAAACTTTCACTACATCATTTGAGGCATGAAGCAGTTTCGGGCAAAAAAACAAAAAGTTTGGGACTCTGTGATATACAACCAACCCCTCCCCTTTGCCGTTCACTCTGTCACAATTCTATTAGGTTGTAACCTGGGATCCATATTTCGTTGTCCAAGTGATCCTTTATGTCTCTGTGAAAGCGTGGTCATAGTGGTACCATCCACTATCGAAGTAGGAGTCTCCGTCCAAGGTTGAACAAGTTTTTGAAGAAATTCTTTGTAAAAGATCCCTATGATGCTGCAGGTCGACAGTTTGTGATGAATGGTTTGAAAAACCATTCCTCCTGAGGTTCAGTTGCACAAGACCTCTATCCCTTCAGAATTCACGTTCAATGAAACTCTAGCTTGCTCTGTGAAGTCACCCCAAATCATGAAGATATCATCTTGACTGGCAGCACACTTATCAATCAATGAAGAACCCTTATCTTGAGCTAAAGCCATCACGATCCGCAATTGCCTCTGCCAAGCAGTCCACGGAGAAAGTATTTTGATTTTCGTTCTGCTTTAGACCCTCCTGCATATTTGCAAAGAAGAATGTCATCAACTGGTGGTACTGGGAAGACTCTTTTTTTTCCACACTAGTATCTGTATCTGTTCCTCGGAGTGGAGGCCCAATCGATTGTGTTCCACTCCAAAATGACTGGTTATGGCGAATGATTTCTGCCATTTCCTACCATTTTTTTCCTTCCTGCACTAAAATACCACTCCCGCCTTGAGTGGCGTCAACTACCCAGTTTTCCCATGCCTGGATGTTTTGTACCTTTTTTGTCCCCTTTAGATGGTGTTCCTGGCAATTAAGTAAAGCACAGTCTTCCTGTAATGCAGAGGGCTCATTTCAGGTGAAAAAGGCATACAGAAATGAGTTTGCATTTTCCTATTGTCATATTGGCACGCATTTTCTAGGGTGTCAAAGTTGCACGTCCCATTTGTTTTCCAGATTTCCCATGCCTGTAGAATCAAGTGCATAGTATGTGCACAGCTTGGTCCGTTTGCCTTGGGTTTCTGTGGACTGAATCCTCTTCAAGGGGCTCCTTGGCGGGTGAAAGGCTCATGGTCTGAGGAATTAGACTGTCGTCCCTCCTTCCTCAGACCAAACGTAATTTACCCCCAATCTCCCCTCCCACTCCCTATTCACCCCTTTTTCCTTTCCTCCTCCTCCTCCCCACGCCCTCCCTTGTGCCCTTCTTTTTGGCCTTTGGGTTTTCCCACAGGTGCCTAGTTTCCTAGGTAGGGGAAAGGGTACCGGGGTCCACATCCCATCTGTGAGGTTCTTGGCGATTGGCATAGTTTGCCGTGGAATCTGAAGGCCTGGGGATGTCCCCGATCCCCTCCGGTATCCCAAGATGTCTTGGGTGTCCTTCGGGCGTTGGGTGCAGCTCTGGAAGCCAACCTTTCCAGAGTCCGGGGTGGTGGCTGAAAGAGGTTATGCTTTTTGTGGTGGGATATCCTGGCCGCCCTCTCTTGTTGTCCAACCGAGTAGCTTCGGCAGATGTAGTTGCTATCCAATTGGCTGGTTTACTGGCTGAAGGGTAGGTATGCACGGGTTCCATGCTGCATCTGCTCTACCTAAGTCTGAGGTCCTCTTGAACGAGGGGATTTCCCCCCTTTCATTCCTCCTGGACCTACCCCCCCTCCCCCCCTTTTTTTTCTTTTCTTTTTATTTTCTTTTCTTCTTTCTTTTTTTCTTACAAACAAAAAGCAAAGGGAGTAACCTACCTAACCATGGAGAAACCCAATCCTTGAACGCCACTACCCCCTGGCCCCTTCCTTGATACCATACCCCATCTGACCCCGCCTGTTTTTTTTGAAAACTCTCGGGACACTGCTGATGCCCCTTAACCCTTGCTGGTCTGTTTCCTCACCTGCTTCAGGTAACCGGAGCTTCGCCTGACCTCCTTTGATTTGTTCTGACTCTGCTCGCCTTTGAACTATACATACGGCCTCTCCCTATACGGTAATGGCCAATTTTCGAATCGCCAGCCCCCGTTCACGACTGACCAACTCCGTCCTACTCCTAAACGCCATCGACAATATCCTGATGATGTCCCTTCGTTTACCTTCCGCATTACTACTAGAAAAGACCGACACATCATGCACCTTCCTCCCACCCTCAGTTTTCGGACCACACATGACTAAATTCTTTACTTTGAAACCGACTTCTTCTTCGCCCTATCTTTATGACAATAGTATTGGCAAAGTTGCCCTCACCCAATGTAAGGTAGAGATATTCATTTCATCTCCAAGAGGGTACTACATCTCACTGTCCAGAATGCTACCCAAGCTCATGATCTTTCTCTCCTTTTCGCAATATTGAATATTACTACTAACACTATTGAAAGCACATCTGCTCTCAATTCTTGTAGTGGTACTGCATTCTTGCCCATACATAGTCCAGCAGATTTTCAGCATGTGGCAAGACAGCTGAACAGCTGGAACGTCCAGATCTCCCAGTCCTCAAAGTAACACGTCCTTCCTGCCCATGGGTGGTGAGACTTTACCCTTGCCAATGTGGCTCGATTAACTTTCGACAGCCATGATCTCCAGCCCTCTGTTATGTCGCGGGTCATCGGTTACAAGTATGAAAGGTGATCCCTACACCGCAACAGTGTTTACGTTGCTGGCGTTTTTGGTCACCCAGCAAAAAATTGCAGATCTATGGCCAAAGCCCAGTCTGTGGGTGCCGACGACCAATTCTAATACATCTTGCAGTCAACCTCCATCTTGCCTTAATTGTAATGAGGCTCATCTTCGTACTCTCTCTGCCGTTGCCAAGTCCTACTTGCATGAGCATGAAATCCATGCTCCAAAAGAGCAGAAAGTCCTCCCTTAGACTATGGCAAGTTACATCACTCCGCCCCAAGGGAGACTACCCCTTGTTTCTTATTCCGTGTTTCAAAACGTCCCCCCAACTTCTGGAGTCCATCTTCTGCAGCTCTTCTGTTTGTTACCCACCCTCCCATCGGCTACTCTGGCATCTATCCTTTTGCTGTACCTTGGCTCTGACGTCCCGACTACAACTCAGTCCTGTTCTCACATCTTCATGTCCTTCTCACAAGCCCTGGTATCGACAAGACCCATAAAGACACCTAACCCAACGCCCCTCTACTTCTGAAAGTACAAAAAAACCCAGTCTCAATCTTCGAAGCCTCCTTCCTTCCCTTTCATCCACCTCACAACTTTACTTTACAGTCTCTGTACCTAGTTTCTTCCCCCTCTAGCTGGCTCTGTTTCAAGTGTGGAGGTTCTCTCCTCCTCCTATACTATGCCTTCCACCCCGTCCCTCCCAAGTTTTCCCTCTTCTGCCACCTCCCAGTTTCTGAGCCTCTTCTGTCCCCTCCCACACTCTTCTCCAGTCCCCTACACTCTTTCAGCCCCCCCTACTTTGGTGCTGTCCATTAATGTCCACAATCTTTACTCACTCCCTCCCTCTACCCTCCAATATTGTTCCCATACAGCTTTTGAATTCAGAAACCACTTGATGCCATTCAGAATACACTGCAGAAACTAAACCTTCAATGGTCACGGAACCACCTCTTGTTTCTTTCTCTTCCCTCTCCCTCCATCTCCACAACTCCACTCTTCACAATGCCGCCATCCTTCGCTACTTATACGCCTTCTAATGCCACGACACGTTGACTTCCTAACCCCTCTACCGTAGGTGCCCTTCCCTATGGATTCCTGTATTTTCTCATTGCCAATTCATGGCCTATTTACTGAGGAATAACCACGGCCTTAGGGTAATCGGGTGAGCTTCAGCTGTGCTTTCCCGGTTTTTTCCCCTTTTGGTGCTTGCTTACAATAACCAAATTACACTCAGCAGTGTTCCAACCTCTCTCAGGCTATAATTATTTGTATTTCTTCGGATCCTTTCTCAGATGGGACCTTAATGAAAGTGCCTCTTCTACGCTATGATATCCCGTTCTGTCAACTATTTGTCCATACTCTTCTGCATTACACTGCAGCCCATATCCACTTGAATAATTGGTATAAATTATGTGTCTTTATATCTCTCCGCCTTCTCGAGCATTTTCTATCCCAATTTTTGCTTTTCTCTGGTCATCCTTAACAACCACCACTTCTGTTACTTGGTGAGTTCAATCCCACCAATTTTCCTCGGGGGGGTTCTCACTGCAACTCACGCGGCACCAGTTGAGGCTTTTCTCGCCTCTCACCCCCTCCATGTTTTAAATATGGGTACTCCCACCCATTTTGATCCTCGTACTCATAACTCTCTCTTGCATCGATCTATCAGTCTGCTCTCTCCACTGCACTAGACTTTCACCTGTCTGTTCTACCAGACTTACATCACAGTATCATTTCCCTATTATTCTTACTTCACCTTCCTATTCACCACGTTGCCGTACCTCGCTGGCAATTTGATTGGGCAAATGGGACCTTTACTCGAAACCTCACTGCTTTTATTGAGGGTCCTTCTTCATCTCCATTGATGAAGCTCCTACACCTCTTCTCGAATCATTTAAAAAAAAAAAAATTAATGAAAAAATAAAAAAAAAAAAAAAAAAAAAAAAAAAAAAAAAAAAAAAAAAAAATATGCCGCAGCTTCTCATTCTAAATACCCCAAACCCTCAGGCTGGGCATTCTCCAGAAGTGCATCCTTGGTGGTCTCCTGCATGTGCCGTGCCAGTACATTTGAATGCCTGCATGGAGCAGGTACCGGTACAGTAGAACCGATAAGAGACGTCTTGATTTTAAGCCAGAAGCATGCGATCCGCTTCCGCCGGTCATCCATGAACCAAAATGCCACTTGCTGGCGAGACTATGTATCCAACATACCTCTGCTTTACCTCTATGAGTGCAGTCCCTGAAAAAAATTGAGGAAATTGAGTGGTGAATACTCCCCCTGCCTGGGGGGACTCCCCTGGCCGCTCCGTTTGGTATGGGTAGCTGGTGTTCATGTAGCAAACCTTCTTGACGTTGCCATTGAATTGACACTCATCTGTTGTATTTCCGGGGCTCCACTATGCACCTAGTACTTTCCTCAAAGTCTATCCTAGAGAGTTAGTACCTTGGACTTTTCTCTCTCAGAGGAGACAGTATAATGTACCTTTGTACACTTCAGAACTGGAGGCAACGCTCTCACTTGCCGATCATCGGCATCTGGCCTGACAACATTCATATTCGCTATGTTACAACATTTACACCAGTCAGCCCTTGGTATCCTCTACACCTCTTCTATCTTATTCAGGCACAAGGAGTTCTCCCCAGTTGTGAAAATCTGTCATTGTTCTCCGCCTTTCCGCAAGCCGGGCACTACAGACATGATTCCTCCCACGATCGCCCCATCCTTCTTACTAGTGCAGTTTGCAAAGTGATTAACCACGGTAAATCACATTTAATGTGGTATTTACATCTTCAAGGGGGGCTCCTTGCGTGGTAAGAGGCTCTTGTCTAGGATTATACCTATCGGTCTCTTTTCTGCAGACCGAACCTAATTACTCCCCCAACCCCCTATCCCAATTACATCCCTCCCCTTCCTCCCCGTTTCCTCCCTCCTACTCCCCCACCCCTCCCTTTGCCCTTCCGCTTTTTTGTTTCACACAGCCACGCTAGTTCCTAGGTAGGGAAGGGGTACCGGGTCTAACCCCATTCGGTTGAGGTTCTTTGGCGGTGGCATAGTTTGCCGTGAATCCTGGATTGCTCTGGGGATTGTCCCGAACCCTCTCCGTCTCCCAGGGTGGTCTTTGTGTCTCTCAGCAACGGGTTATCTCTGGAAGCCACCTTTCGAAATCCAGGGTGTGCCCGAAGGAGGTATGCTTTGTGGCAGATATCCGGCCGCCCTCTCTTTTGTCCACCGAGGAAGCCAGCAGAGTGAGAGGTTTCTATCCTGGATTGTTGTAGTTTACTAGCATGAGGTAGGGTAAGCAACGGTTGCATACTGCATCTGCGCTACTGCTGTGCTGAGGTCCTCTTGGCATGGAGGGAGATTTCTGCACCTTTCTTCTTTCCTCCTGAACTATCCGTCCCCGTCCCCCCCTTTTTTTTATTCTTCTTGTTATTTTTATTTTCTTTCTTTTCTTTTTTTTTTCTTAAAAATAAAAGAAAGATAGTAACCTAACCATGGCAGCCTAGGCCATGAACCACTACCACCCGGGCCCCTTCTTGATACGCTCCCTGTTCTGACCCAGCCTGTCTTTCTGGAACACTCTTTCAGGACACTCCTCATGCCTCGGTACTCTTGCCGGTGCTGTTTCCTCACCCACTTCAGAATGAGGCCCCGACTGACTCCTTCGATTAATCGGGACCTTCGCTCTCCTCTGACAATGCTTCCTGCCTCTCCCTCTACGGTGCTGCAATTTCAAATCGCCCCGACGCCATTCCACGTCGGAACCAACTCTGTCCATGCCTAAATTGCCATGACATTTCCTGCTGATGAAACTTCTCCTCCTTTTCGTTCATCGCAGAAAACGATCGACAACGTCCTTCACTACCTTTCCACGCTCCCCCCCCCCCAACTGTTTACCCCCCCCCCCAGTTTCAGACTGAACAATGACTAAATGCCTTCACTTTACGTCCGACTTCCTCTAACTGCCTATCTTTCTGACCACAGTATTGGCAAGGCACTGCGATGCCATGTGTGGTAAAGATATTGTCTTTCATGCTTCTTAAGAGCCATACAGAATGGCTACCCAGGCTCATGAACTCTCTCTCGTCTTTCCCATAGCGATACGTATCCTTCACTCTCTGAAAAACATCTTTCCCTCAATTCTTGTATGGGTACTGTCATTCGGCCCATACCATAGTTCAACAAATTTCCATACTTGTGGCACTGACATTCCTGAACAGCGGAACGCCAGATCTCCCAATCCATCAAGTAACACTTACGTTCTTCTGCCCCCGCGGCGAGACGATACCTAGCATGTGGCTCGTTTAATCTTTTAACAGCCAAGAACTCCCATCCGCAGTTATATAGCAGGACATCATTACAAGTTCGAAGTATCCTACACCGCAACAGTGTAAAATTGCGGCGATTGGGGCCATCCAGCAAAAATATTGCGATCTATTGCCGAATGCATGCCCAGTCTTGTGCCGATGACCATTCTAATAATCTTGCAATCGATCTCCCTCTTGCCCTTAACGTCTTGAGGCTCACCCTTCGTACTCTCGCCATTGTCAAGTCTATTTAAATGAGCGGGAAAATCTTACCCACAAAGAGACAGAAGGTCTCCCTTATGCCATGGCAGTTTCTCATCTCCGCCTCCAGAGAGACTCCCATGTGTTTCTTATTCCCGTGTTCAGAACGCCCCCACATCTGGCATCCATCTTCTACACCCACCTCTGTGGTTACCTCGCAGATAGTCACTTCCTGAAACTAATCCTTTTTGCTTCCTCGACCTCAGACGTCCCTACTCAACGCCTCAGTCTGATCTCGCTTCTTCGTGTTCTCTCCACAAGCCTCAGTACGACGAATCTCATATGACACCTCCTCCCAATCGTCCCTCTACTTCTCAAAGTCAAAAAAAGGTCCTTACACAACTTCTAACCCATCTTCCACCTCCGCATTTTACCCTCCCTGTCACTGTATACCAGGTTCTCCCCCTGCTCAACGGGCTCTGTTACAAGTGTAGAGGTTCAACCCTCCCTCCTCTACTGTACCTTCCTTCCTCCCCTGTTCCTCATTCCCAGTTTTCTTCCTCTTCAGCCACCTCCCAGTTTCTGCCATTCTGTCCCCTCAACGCTTCTTCCAGTTCCCACCACCCTTTCGCCTTCCCCCTACCTTGGTACAGTCCATACAGTTCCAATCTTTACTCATCCGCCCCACTACCATTTCCAATTATTGTCTCCCATACGACGTCTCTGAATTCCGAAACACCTTGAAGCAATCCTCTGAAATATATTGCGAGACCAAACCACCAATGACACTGATCCTCCCCCGCTCTTTCTCTCTCTCCTCTGCTCCATCTGCACAACTCCTTTCTCACAGCGCACCGTTCCTTCGCTGCTTGAACGTTTCCCCTGCCTGCGCAGTGGGACTGTTTCTAACCCCTCTAGTCCGTAGGAACCCTGACCTGCGGATTCAAGTATCTTTATCATTGCCAGTACCATGCCTATTTACAGTGGAATATATACGCGCCTCAGGGTAATCGGGTGAAGCTTCAGATGTTACTCTCCCAGTTGCCCTGTTGTGTTTGCTTACAGGAACCAAAATTACACGGCTGCTGTTATCTCTTTCTATGCACTGATATTCCGTACATCACTATTGCTCATACTTGCAGCATACACAGCAGCTCGTCTCCACGTGCATAGGTGGTATATGCCCTGGTCTTTATATCTTTCTCCTTCTCAGTAGGCATTATCTATTCCGGATATTGCCTTTCTTGTTCGGTCATTACCGCCACAAATTCTATTACTTGTGATTTTAATGCCCACCATTTCCCTCTGGGGGGGTCTCACTGTGATTAGCCCGTGGAATTGATTGAGCTTGTCTTGCCACCCACCCCCTCCATGTTTTAAATACAGGTACTCACACTCCATTTTGATCCCGACTCATACTCCTCTCTGCATCGATCTCTCAGTCTGCTCTTTCCCTCCGCCGCATTAGACCTTTCACTTGACTGTTCTTCCGGACTTTACATACAGCGATCATTTCTCAACATTCTTACTTCCCTTCATATTCACCACCTCTTCGCATCCCACGCTTGGCAATTTGACAGGCAAATTGAACCTTTACTCACACCTAACTGTTTTTAGAGAGGTTCCTTCTTCATCCTCCATCGAATGAGCTTTTACACCTCTTCTCATCCCTCACACCGATTTTAACTGCAGGCTTCTCTACTTTAACCCAAACTCGGCAGGATTCTCAGAAATGCGTGCCTTGGTGTCTCCTGCTTGTTGCTCGTCAGTACGTTTTGAAACTGCTCATGGGCAGGTACCAGTACAAAATAGAACCACAGAGACTCTTGATTTTAAGCAGAATGTGCGATCGCTCGCCGTGTCATCCGTGATGCTAAACACACTTGCTGGACGAGATTTACGTCTCCACCATCACCTCTTCTGCTGCCTCTATAGTGCAGGTCTGGAAAAAAGTATGAAAACTGAGTGGTAAATATTCATCCTGACCCGGCTCCTGTTCAGCGGGTTGCCGGTGTTGATATAGCAAACCCACTAGATGGTGCCATTGAAATTGGCAATCATCAGGTCTGTATTTCTCAGGGACTCCAGCTATGCCCCCTCCCATTTCTTTCTCAAAGTCTGCCCAAGAGTTTAGCACCCTTGGACTTTTCTTCTCTCAGAGGAAGAACAGTATAATGTGCCTTTTAACTACTTCAAGAACTGGAGGCAACACTCTCCACTGCGATCATCGCAGCTGGGCCCGACAACATTCATATTCGTAATCTACCACATTTACGTCAGTCAGCCCTTTGGCAGTCCTATTTGCCTTTACAATCTATTTGGTCCACAAGGAGTTCCTCCACAGCTGTGGAAATCCGCCATTGTTCTCCCCCTTTCCTTCCCGCAAACCAGGCACTACGGACACTATGAAATCCTCCCACTATCGTCACCATTGCTCTTACCAGGCAGTTTGCAAAGTAATGGAACCCTCGTAAATAGACGATTTAGTGTGGTATTTAGAGACACACACATCCTCCTCCCACTCGTCATATGGCTTTTCGTAAGGGGGGGAAAACGTTCTACCATAGACCCCTTACTACGCTTGGATACGTTATGTTGTGTATGCCTTTGCGAATAACCCACTCAGTTATTGCCATATTTTTTGACCTTGAGAAGGCATATGACACTACTTGGAGTATAATATTTTAGCCCAAGCCCCTCCTTAAGGCCCTTCCGAGGCAGTTTGCAACTACCATCCTTCCTTTAGAACTTTTTAAACTGACAGGCATTTCCGTGTTCGGGTCTTAAAAAAAAGGAAAAAAAAAAAGAAAAAAAAAATGTGCGCTCCCCGACTTTATCCAAGCTGAAGTGTCCCCAGGATGTAATTTGAGCACAACACTTTTTCTCCTGCTATAATGATTTGGCCTCTATCCTTCCATCAAATATTTGGTCATCACTATGTTGATGACTTCGCTATTGCCCCCCTGTGCAGGCGCTGACTGTCACCTCATTACAGTTTCTCTTCTCTCCCCAGCATTGCAGTCGACCGTGTTTTCCAATGGGCCACCTCATGTGGGTTTATCGTACGTTGGTTTTGCTGCAGCCAGCAGCAACAGCCTGGTTGATCAGGCTATCCACCAGGAGGCCTGGTCACAGACACGGGCAACGGGCGTTGACCCCCCGAAACTTTCTCACAGTAGAACTCCAGGTATTAGTCCACCGTTAGTGTTATATTTGTCATTTTGTCATAAATATTGTGCCCTTCCCTAAAATTCCTAATACTCCAACTACTTTTAATTGTCATGTTGTACTCCAAACGACCATTCTATCTACCTCAATTCTTAAATTGTATTAAATATCTACAGAATCTATCTCCTTATTACATCTTACCACATCTTGTTCCATCTTATTCTATTATAATCTACCATAACTTGTCTTCAATATTTCTACCTCACTTTAAAAAATACTCTATTGCCCAATTTTATTCTAAATCCCTATTATTGCCCGAATTTTACTTTAAACTATAATTGAATCAAACTTATTGTAAACTCTTTTTATTGACCATTTTTTATTCCATACTTTTTTAACCTAGTATTTCAACTACAACTTTTAATCATCTATCTATCCATCATACTAGCATATATACCAAGTCGTATTGCCATGTTATTTTTATCATTCTTTTGTTTTTAATTATTATTTGCTACCTTTAATTTTATCCCTTCATTTAAATCTACTTTTATACTCCTATTCTTGTAAACTACTTATATAAGACCTAGTGCAATTACAATTGAGAGTCTTGTTCCTTCATTATATTATTTAGATAATCACAGGTTTACTCTAGTCTCATTCTATCTCAATACAATCAATAACAAAATTCACTATACTAGACCATATCAATTACTAGTGAGAGACTGGTGCTATTTGTAATTTGTATGTTTTATATTAATTAGACTAAAGTGTTTGTACTATAGCTCTGTCTACCTCTATTCATAGTCAATACCAATTCACTATATTAGACCATAGTGCAATTACTATATGAAGACTGGTGCTACTTTTAATTTGTAATTTTAATTTGTATTTTTTATATTATTAATTAAAATTCGAGTTGTAACCATAGCTCATTCTACCTCAAAAATAGTCAATACCAAATTCACTATAATTAGACCACAGTGCAATTACTAAGTGAGAGAATATGCTAATTTTTAATTTTGTACTTTTTATATTATTAGATTAAACCTATTAACTTTAGCTCACTCTAGCTTCAAACAGAGACTCCACAAAAGTCATTATTAGACCTTATGCAATTACAAGTGAGAGTCTTGTTCTATGTTAATTGTATTTTATATTTAACTAGTTTATAATACCTAGTTGTACTTTAGTTACATTCCAGCACAAACACACAGACAACATCAACTTCATTATGTTAGTAGTGACTATACCCTAACAGACCAAATACTCTGCTATAACTTGTCCAAACTTCACCACTACAAAATTCAGTATAAACTCATCACACAACACAGGATATAAATAACCATAATTTAAACCTAAAGAATGATTGATCACGTTGACCCCTGATATAAACCTCCATAATCCTGACACCCAATCAAAAAAACCTATTGAAAGTAACTGCCTTTACTACACAGCATCACAAGCCACCACTATCCTAAACAATGCTAAAAGTCTATCATACTAACCTACAACATCAGGTCCTTAAGCAAACACTAGATGACCTCCTAGCACTTCTTGAACCCTAAAGACACCCTTCTGCTTATTCTTTCTACTGAACCTGCTTAACAGGACACAATAATATCTAAACCTCTACCAGGATACACACAATTCACAACTGCAGAACAAACCAATTGGGGGGTGGTATTGCAATCTATTACTCATACCAATTTATCTTGTCTTAGCACCACTTCTCTTTAGTGATGAACTGGGGAATACATCATTGCTAATTTTACCTGTAAAAAACCTTAAGGACGCCTATAACCATTGGTGCCATTTACCGATACCACGCACAAACATCCGCAAATTTCAGTGGAATTAAAGTCAACTAATAACAAACAGACAAATGAATAAGCAACCACCGTCTCTTAGCTGGAGACTCACATCACCTTGCTTACTAGATGATCAAGCCTGTAACTGATTTCATCAACACATATGAACAACACACTTCCTCATACCAACAATAACTAAACCAACCACTCACTGAGACAAGTGCAACCATATAGACCACATTATGGACCAATATACTAGCCCCCCCTTAAATCAGGGATAATCACCGATAAAACTACAACACTACCCACCTGCCTCCTACCAAAACATTAGTAAACCACCACGTGAAGACAACAAAGTCTCATTTAGACTCCATGACAGGCCTCAGTAAGAAGTCACAGCTGACTTAGAGACTGTTGATTGCCACCGAATTCTCCAAGGCCCAATGGTATTGATACTGTACTGACATCTTTCTTAACAAATTCTTAACTATACAACAAACATTGTCCTATAAAAAACAAACAGATCACAAACAAACGCTTGTTGCTATGCTAACCAGCTCCATTCTGAATACCTTGACAAAAACACCTATATGAAAAGCAATATACAGGGCTTAATACACAAAGAAATCTTAAACACTATCATCCCTCTCACCAAAGTAATAAAAAAAGCCAAACAACTATTCTACACCGAGTAATTCACAGACACAAGGAAGATATATAAAGAAAAAGACCTGGAAACACTCTCTCAGAATTCTAGGGACCCACAAACTAGAAAACAAGAATATTGTCTAACTAAACCTACTGAAACACCACTACATCCCACTGACACACTAACAATTAAACGTCTTCTTCTCAAACATAGGATCTAATCTCGCCATAAAATCCAATACCAATGCCCATGCCGGGACTACCTAAATGGACATTCCCTAATTCCTTTCTATCTGCACCAACTGAGCCTCAATCCATTGGAATCATAGTCACTTAAAAATAACTCGGGAATCTGCTGCTTTCCCACCATTACTGTACAACGACGCCCATTCCCTTTCGCATGCTATTTCATACTTTTTAACAGTCATTAGAGACTATCACCTTCCCGATACTACTCAAGATCAGGTTACAACACCAATACATAAAGTTGTGACCCTACAGACTTACACAACTATAGGCCAATATCTACCATTACCTGCTATCCAAATCTTTGAGAAACGTCGTGCACAGGAGACTGTAGTTATCATTTATAACGGCTCAAACATGCTCACCCCTGCTGTTAGGATTCAGGAAATAAAAAGCACTACTGTTCAATCATAAAATGCAAGATCTGCTTTACACAGCATTGAAAAATAGACTACACTAGGAATTTATTGACCTAAGAAAACTTTGACACATGTAAACCATGAAATCCTACTCCACAAACTTGCCACTACGTTTAAGAGGCATGCGCTTGCATATTTTCAAATCTTACATTACTAATAGGTATCATACGACACCAGTAAAGACACACAATCAGCAACACGGCCACTTGATACTGGAGTTCCGCAGGGAAAGTGTCCTTGTCCCCTGCTCTTCCTCATATACAATCAAGACCTTGCCAAACGATCCCAACACCTGAATCCCATTCTCTTTGCTGATACACGACTTATGGTCATCTCTCCCCTAACTGCCACCCTTAACACCATTGTGAATGAGGAGCTCTACTAATAAATATCGACTTGATGAACAGCCAAGAAACTTACGCTAACACTGACAAAACTTACTATATATGTTTGGTACAGAGAGGAGATTCCACAAATTAACATTAAGATTGACAACACTCTAATTACCAGAAATAATGGAGAAAATTCCTAGGCTTATACATTGACAATAACCTAATTTTCAGTACCCATATTCCAGCATATAGCCAAAAAAGTATCCAAAACGGTTGGATCCTTCTCCAAGATACGAACTACTGCCGCAAAATGCCCTTCACACACTATACCACTCACTTTATATCCATACCTCACTATGCTAGTTGTGCTTGGGATCAACTGCACAACACACCTAAAGCCAATAATAACCAACAAAAAACTGCAGTAAGAATAAATCACTAAATCCCATCCCTGGCAGCACACCCCCTCCACCTTCAAAGATCTAAACTTCCTCCCAGTTTCATACATCCACACTTTACTACTGTCAATCTATATCTACAGGGCCTTAAACTCTAAATCAACCTGACCTAAGAACGCTTTCTTGATAGTTGTGACAGAACCCATAGGCCAACACCAAATCAAACATCTCTACACATTCCCGTGTCCGACTAACCTTTACAAAAAATTCAATTAATTCAAAGGCCCTAAAATCTGGGAATACCTACCTGAGAAACTCGAGAACTGCCGACACATTCATCACCTTTCAAAAACTACCATTAAAACATCTAAATCTCCCTGATACACCCCTCAACTAACTTCACGAATACCACCTGGTGTGTCACCACTTACACTCCGCTCACTCATTTGACCATAACAGAAATATAATCTCAGCTTAAAATAATAATCCTTGATACTCCAATACTGAACCTATATTCTGGCCAAAACAAAAGCATTCACATTGCAGAACTTCACAAAATAGTTATTTAGTCACTTAGCCATAATACCTACTTACCTCTTAATTTATGTAATATTTTTTACATTTAAGAATAAAACTAAGTAAGCCAGAATGCCTAGCCATGCTAAGCGTTCTAGTGGTACACTACTGTAATCTCTATTTTACTACATGTAAACCAAACAATAACCAAATTTTCGTCCTGTAAACTCTCAGCATTTAATCCTTATAGAGAATAAACTTTGAATTGAATTGAATTAATGAATCCTTTAGCAAGCTTTTTGTTTTGTTGTGCGCGTTTACACAAGGTCACACTTTTTTGAAGGCTTTTGCAAGTCTGTAATATATTTCATCTGCATTCTTTTTGTCTTCAGTGCATCTAGAACCTTTCGTCGTGACCCGTAGTAGTTGAGATCGGATGGGAGCGATCTTCTCTAAACCCATGTTGCCCTGTTGTGTAATTGATGTGTATCTAGATGGTAGCAAACGCTTCTTAGACCATTATCAAAGATTTTTATGATATGGATGTTAGTGCTAACGGTCTGTAGTTCTTGTATTGCTTACTGCCCCCCTTTGTGGAGTTGGGCTATGTCTGTTGTTTTCAGTAACTGGGAAGACCCCTGTCTATGCTTCCCTCCATAGGACTGGTAAAAGCTCGTGATAGGGCTTCTTGCAGTTCTTGATGAACACGGATTCCATGAGTCTGGCCCTGGGCAGAGGCATGGGCCATGCCATTTATCGCTCTGTTCAAATCATTTGCATCAGGATAACATCAGATAGACTTGTTGTTAACCAAATTGCTGTGGCTCTCTCATTAAAAATTCTTTGATCTTCACTCAGTCTTTATCGGCTTGCTAAAAAGTGAGTCATATTGGGACTTGATACTCAATTTTGCCTTGCAGTCATCTGTGTAGACCCTTCTTGTTTAAGTAGGGCCCAATACGGATTTGTTCTCCTTTGCTTATAGGAATTAGCCTGACAATACATCGAGTGCCACTGAGTTAATAGGTTCTAGGCGATAATTTGGTCTGTGTTGCTTAGTCAATTTCCCACTTATATCGTTTAGGCTTGGTTTACTTGGTACCCATTTTGTTCTTGTTAGTGAATTGAATTTGCTGAAGGCACCCTCATGACTAAATCCATGTTGTCGGTCTGGGGTCGGCATACATGTCCCCTAAACCTCGATTATGTTTGTATGAGTATATGTTTTTGAAGTGACATTTATGTATTAGTCATCATTGTTATGGTCTAGTTGTATTCTCAGTCTAGTAGGCTCGATTATTTGCTGGATTAATTAATTGGGTTGCCGAGATTTAAAAGCTTGTGTTGTGTGTGAGCTCTCGTCAGAGCTGCCTCCTGAGTTATCACTGCAGCAACATATTGCTATATTCCTCCATTTAGGTGCTTCAAGTTGAAATCCCCCAGAGTCAAGATGATGGGGGCAGACTGCAGAGATTGAAAGCTCATGTTGTCTGTGAGTTGTCATCAGAGGCTTCTCCTGGGGGTATCACTGCAACATCATTATTTGCTATATTCCTCCATTTTAGGTGCTTCAAGTGAAATACCTCCAAGGAGCAAGATGTTCTTGGGCAGGAGCTGGCAGATTTTTCCAGACAGTCATTCCTGGAATGCTGGGGACATTGCTCTGCGCTTGTAGACCTACCACAAAGGTTAGGTTTTGGTTCTCGAATCTTCTACTAAAACTTTCACTACATCATTTGAGGCATGAAGCAGTTTCGGGCAAAAAAACAAAAAGTTTGGGACTCTGTGATATACAACCAACCCCTCCCCTTTGCCGTTCACTCTGTCACAATTCTATTAGGTTGTAACCTGGGATCCATATTTCGTTGTCCAAGTGATCCTTTATGTCTCTGTGAAAGCGTGGTCATAGTGGTACCATCCACTATCGAAGTAGGAGTCTCCGTCCAAGGTTGAACAAGTTTTTGAAGAAATTCTTTGTAAAAGATCCCTATGATGCTGCAGGTCGACAGTTTGTGATGAATGGTTTGAAAAACCATTCCTCCTGAGGTTCAGTTGCACAAGACCTCTATCCCTTCAGAATTCACGTTCAATGAAACTCTAGCTTGCTCTGTGAAGTCACCCCAAATCATGAAGATATCATCTTGACTGGCAGCACACTTATCAATCAATGAAGAACCCTTATCTTGAGCTAAAGCCATCACGATCCGCAATTGCCTCTGCCAAGCAGTCCACGGAGAAAGTATTTTGATTTTCGTTCTGCTTTAGACCCTCCTGCATATTTGCAAAGAAGAATGTCATCAACTGGTGGTACTGGGAAGACTCTTTTTTTTCCACACTAGTATCTGTATCTGTTCCTCGGAGTGGAGGCCCAATCGATTGTGTTCCACTCCAAAATGACTGGTTATGGCGAATGATTTCTGCCATTTCCTACCATTTTTTTCCTTCCTGCACTAAAATACCACTCCCGCCTTGAGTGGCGTCAACTACCCAGTTTTCCCATGCCTGGATGTTTTGTACCTTTTTTGTCCCCTTTAGATGGTGTTCCTGGCAATTAAGTAAAGCACAGTCTTCCTGTAATGCAGAGGGCTCATTTCAGGTGAAAAAGGCATACAGAAATGAGTTTGCATTTTCCTATTGTCATATTGGCACGCATTTTCTAGGGTGTCAAAGTTGCACGTCCCATTTGTTTTCCAGATTTCCCATGCCTGTAGAATCAAGTGCATAGTATGTGCACAGCTTGGTCCGTTTGCCTTGGGTTTCTGTGGACTGAATCCTCTTCAAGGGGCTCCTTGGCGGGTGAAAGGCTCATGGTCTGAGGAATTAGACTGTCGTCCCTCCTTCCTCAGACCAAACGTAATTTACCCCCAATCTCCCCTCCCACTCCCTATTCACCCCTTTTTCCTTTCCTCCTCCTCCTCCCCACGCCCTCCCTTGTGCCCTTCTTTTTGGCCTTTGGGTTTTCCCACAGGTGCCTAGTTTCCTAGGTAGGGGAAAGGGTACCGGGGTCCACATCCCATCTGTGAGGTTCTTGGCGATTGGCATAGTTTGCCGTGGAATCTGAAGGCCTGGGGATGTCCCCGATCCCCTCCGGTATCCCAAGATGTCTTGGGTGTCCTTCGGGCGTTGGGTGCAGCTCTGGAAGCCAACCTTTCCAGAGTCCGGGGTGGTGGCTGAAAGAGGTTATGCTTTTTGTGGTGGGATATCCTGGCCGCCCTCTCTTGTTGTCCAACCGAGTAGCTTCGGCAGATGTAGTTGCTATCCAATTGGCTGGTTTACTGGCTGAAGGGTAGGTATGCACGGGTTCCATGCTGCATCTGCTCTACCTAAGTCTGAGGTCCTCTTGAACGAGGGGATTTCCCCCCTTTCATTCCTCCTGGACCTACCCCCCCTCCCCCCCTTTTTTTTCTTTTCTTTTTATTTTCTTTTCTTCTTTCTTTTTTTCTTACAAACAAAAAGCAAAGGGAGTAACCTACCTAACCATGGAGAAACCCAATCCTTGAACGCCACTACCCCCTGGCCCCTTCCTTGATACCATACCCCATCTGACCCCGCCTGTTTTTTTTGAAAACTCTCGGGACACTGCTGATGCCCCTTAACCCTTGCTGGTCTGTTTCCTCACCTGCTTCAGGTAACCGGAGCTTCGCCTGACCTCCTTTGATTTGTTCTGACTCTGCTCGCCTTTGAACTATACATACGGCCTCTCCCTATACGGTAATGGCCAATTTTCGAATCGCCAGCCCCCGTTCACGACTGACCAACTCCGTCCTACTCCTAAACGCCATCGACAATATCCTGATGATGTCCCTTCGTTTACCTTCCGCATTACTACTAGAAAAGACCGACACATCATGCACCTTCCTCCCACCCTCAGTTTTCGGACCACACATGACTAAATTCTTTACTTTGAAACCGACTTCTTCTTCGCCCTATCTTTATGACAATAGTATTGGCAAAGTTGCCCTCACCCAATGTAAGGTAGAGATATTCATTTCATCTCCAAGAGGGTACTACATCTCACTGTCCAGAATGCTACCCAAGCTCATGATCTTTCTCTCCTTTTCGCAATATTGAATATTACTACTAACACTATTGAAAGCACATCTGCTCTCAATTCTTGTAGTGGTACTGCATTCTTGCCCATACATAGTCCAGCAGATTTTCAGCATGTGGCAAGACAGCTGAACAGCTGGAACGTCCAGATCTCCCAGTCCTCAAAGTAACACGTCCTTCCTGCCCATGGGTGGTGAGACTTTACCCTTGCCAATGTGGCTCGATTAACTTTCGACAGCCATGATCTCCAGCCCTCTGTTATGTCGCGGGTCATCGGTTACAAGTATGAAAGGTGATCCCTACACCGCAACAGTGTTTACGTTGCTGGCGTTTTTGGTCACCCAGCAAAAAATTGCAGATCTATGGCCAAAGCCCAGTCTGTGGGTGCCGACGACCAATTCTAATACATCTTGCAGTCAACCTCCATCTTGCCTTAATTGTAATGAGGCTCATCTTCGTACTCTCTCTGCCGTTGCCAAGTCCTACTTGCATGAGCATGAAATCCATGCTCCAAAAGAGCAGAAAGTCCTCCCTTAGACTATGGCAAGTTACATCACTCCGCCCCAAGGGAGACTACCCCTTGTTTCTTATTCCGTGTTTCAAAACGTCCCCCCAACTTCTGGAGTCCATCTTCTGCAGCTCTTCTGTTTGTTACCCACCCTCCCATCGGCTACTCTGGCATCTATCCTTTTGCTGTACCTTGGCTCTGACGTCCCGACTACAACTCAGTCCTGTTCTCACATCTTCATGTCCTTCTCACAAGCCCTGGTATCGACAAGACCCATAAAGACACCTAACCCAACGCCCCTCTACTTCTGAAAGTACAAAAAAACCCAGTCTCAATCTTCGAAGCCTCCTTCCTTCCCTTTCATCCACCTCACAACTTTACTTTACAGTCTCTGTACCTAGTTTCTTCCCCCTCTAGCTGGCTCTGTTTCAAGTGTGGAGGTTCTCTCCTCCTCCTATACTATGCCTTCCACCCCGTCCCTCCCAAGTTTTCCCTCTTCTGCCACCTCCCAGTTTCTGAGCCTCTTCTGTCCCCTCCCACACTCTTCTCCAGTCCCCTACACTCTTTCAGCCCCCCCTACTTTGGTGCTGTCCATTAATGTCCACAATCTTTACTCACTCCCTCCCTCTACCCTCCAATATTGTTCCCATACAGCTTTTGAATTCAGAAACCACTTGATGCCATTCAGAATACACTGCAGAAACTAAACCTTCAATGGTCACGGAACCACCTCTTGTTTCTTTCTCTTCCCTCTCCCTCCATCTCCACAACTCCACTCTTCACAATGCCGCCATCCTTCGCTACTTATACGCCTTCTAATGCCACGACACGTTGACTTCCTAACCCCTCTACCGTAGGTGCCCTTCCCTATGGATTCCTGTATTTTCTCATTGCCAATTCATGGCCTATTTACTGAGGAATAACCACGGCCTTAGGGTAATCGGGTGAGCTTTTGTAATTGCAGATATGTTGGAAATTGAGCAGTGTTTTTCTTTTGCTGTTCTAGTTGTTTCTTGAGAACTTCTCTTCTTGTTGAGCATTTAGCAGCAAGGATGTGGTACTCATTCTTGTAGTTCAGGCATTTAGGTGGAGTGGTGTTGGTGCAAGTCTTGAAATCATGTCCTTCATTGCTGCAGGTTGAGCAGAGTTTCTTATCCTTGGTAAGGCAATCCTTGACGGTATGCATATAAGAGTAACAACTGTAACACTGAGTGATGTGCTGGAATCTCTCGGCTTCAGTGTAACTTGGGTTGATATCGAACTAGTGGATTTCCAGTCCCTCTGCGAGAGCTTGTGTTGCCATGTTGACATCAGTGAAGGTGACCTTTAGCATTGAAGAAGTGTTAGGTATTTTGGTAATATGTTCCACTGTGGCTCAAGGGTTCTGGTCTTCTTTTGATGACTTAATTTCTTCAATAGCCTGGGTTGCGATGAGTTTGTCCAATCGTTTAAGGAACACAGTTCTCTTTGCCTTCAAAGCTGGGGAAGTCATGACTTGAAATCCTCATTGATTGTAGCATCAGTGGGGATAAGTTTTTTGGCTTCGTTGTCGTCAGAGCGGGCAGACTACAACGAAAGCCTCTTGGAGTGATAGAATCACATTACATTTGACCTGCAGTATGCCACTAATGGCAGCTGCAAGTGCTAGTTTGCATGAGTCATTGACTGTGATAAATGGTTTAAAACCGACAAGTTGAAGATTGAGACACTTATGCAACATATGGGAATCTTTATTGATTCCCATATGGACTGAACACACCGACTCCAGGCTGAGGGACTGATTACCTCAAACTCCACCTCTCGTTATACCCTCCTGATTTGTATTGGACTGATGAAGCCACTGTGTGGCAAAACATTTCTTCAATAAAGATTCCCATGTGTTGCATAAGTACCTCAATCTTCAACTTGTCAGTTTTAAACCATTTATCACATCTGTCAGACACTGCAGCATCATGGGATCTTGATACAAAGAATTCTTCAACCTTGTCCAACCTTTGGACAAAGACCTACTTTGACTAGTGGATGGTACCACTATAACCCCGCCTCCTCCTGCTTCACCTCGCCTGACTACAGTGTATAAGCCACTTCTACATCCCTCTGCTGCACTTTCTACAAGATTTATGGACTGAACACATTGACTCCAGGCTGAGGGACTGATTACCTCAAACTCCTCCTCTCCTTACACCCTTCTGATTTATATTGGACTGATGAAGCCAGTGTGTGGCAAACCATTTCTTCAGTAAAGATTCCCATGTGTTGTATAAGTGTCTCAATCTTCGGCGAGTCATTGACTGTCCCACTTCTCAGTTTGTTCTTCACACGGTTTGAGAAATGCATCTTGGAAGATGCCGTCAAATGCAGAAGTAAAAGTTCCCCTCCCCAACTGGGATAGCAGGGATATGATGTGTGATGTACTACTACTACTACTAACAACTACTGCTAGCAACTACTACTACAACTACTATAATATTACTACTCCCTCCTCCTCCCAGTCTACCTCTTCTGCCACATCCCTTCCCCCTCCTTGTATATAGAGTGGCTCCCTTCCCTTCACACTTCTCTGAGTGACTAGTTAATGGTCCAAGCCAGATTGAAACATTGTCATAAGTTTCAAGTCTAATACATGTGAGTTATTTGTGTTCTTATCTGATTTGATGTCTTTATATAATGGTTTGCTAAAGAGACTAGCTAATGGTTTACTAAGTTCCTCCTTGCATTCCTTTTTAACCCTTGAAAAAAATGTTAGGTCCTGGCAACTTGTTTGATTTTAACCACTCTATTGAGGACCTTGCCACCAGGACTTTGATCTTGCATGATTTATTCTCATTCTGACCTGTAAAATTAATGATTTCTGGGATTTCATTTGTGTCCTCTTGTGTAAAAACAAAAGGAAATAAATGTTAAGAATGGTACACTAACTGTGACCTGACCAATCTTTTCCCTTCTCTCTCAGTGACACAGCAACGTGTAATTACAGTGAAATTATTGGGTACCAGCCTTCATGTGTGTGCTTTTAACTATTTTTCCTATAGTTACACCATCATAAATGAAAATCACATTATCGAGAAATTGCTGCATTTCTCCAGTCATCTTATAGCAAAAATGCTCTGAAAGATCACGTCATAATCGACTATCTATTGTAATTACCTTGATCCAGCTACCTTGCCACATTAATGAGGTGTAGCTAGAATTTCTAGAAAATTTCTCTGGGGTATTGCTGTCTATCAGTATTTTCAAAATACAGTGGAGCCTTGACTTACGAGTGTCCCAAGGTACGAGTTTTTTGAGATACGAGCCCCATCCCTGGGTCAATTTTTTGCTCTGGAGATACGAGCCCCATCCCTGGGTCAATTTTTTGCTCTGGAGATACGAGCCAGCTACCTCTCCCCCCCCCCCACATCCCCCTCACCCCAAAACCTGGACACGTTGCTAGTTTATCTATGATTTCATGCTTTAATTCCATGGAAATTGTTCTCTTTTTCTTCTCAGCACTGTCCTTTACACTTACAATCTTAGGACCCATGCTTAGAAAAACAAAATTTGGCCAAATGACTGTCAAAAATGTAAGCAAGCATGAGAGAACTGCTCCCACAGCAAGGTAAACAGCGCACTGAGTTGGTGGCATTTGTTACTATAATAATAATTATTATTATTAGTATTATTATTATTTATTTAGGTAACTAGAGCACAGATCCAATTCCCTAGATCAAGAGCCCCTCACCAGCCTCAAGGTTCCTTTACACTGGTGAGGGGCTCTTGATCTAGGGAATTGAATCTGTGTTTCAGTTCCCTGAATTAATAATAATAATTATAAAAATGATAGAGCTTCAGCCCCCCTAAATTAATAACAACAATAATAGTAATAATAATAATGATACTACTAATAATAATGTATTATTATTATTGGTGGCATTTGTTACTATAATAATAATTATTATTACTAGTATTATTATTATTTTTTTTAGGTAACTAGAGAAACAGATCCCCAATCCCTAGATCAAGAGCCCCTCACCAGCCTCAAGGTTCCTTTACACTGGTGAGGGGCTCTTGATCTAGGGAATTGAATCTGTGTTTCAGTTCCCTAAATTAATAATAATAATTATAATAATGATAGAGCTTCAGCTCCCTAAATTAGTAACAACAATAATAGTAATAATAATAATATGATACTACTAATAATAATGTATTATTATTATTCTTTCTTTCTTTCAACACACCGGCCGTATCCCACCGAGGCGGGGTGGCCCTAAAGGAAAAACGAAAGTTTCTCCTTTTACATTTAGTAATATATACAGGAGAAGGGGTTACTAGCCCAACTTGCTCCCAGCATTTTAGTCACCTCTTACAACACGCATGGCTTACAGAGGAAGAATTCTGTTCCACTTCCCCATGGAGGTAAGAGGAAATAAACAAGAACAAGAACTAGAAAGAAAATAGAAGAAAACCCAAAGGGTGGTATAAAATGTGCTTGTACATGTATGTGTAGTGTGACCTAAGTGTAAAATAGAAGTAGCAGACGTACCTGAAATCTTGTATGTGTATGAGACAGAAAAAAAACAAACCCGCAATCCTACCATCATGTGAAACAGTTACAGGCTTCAGTTTTATACTCATTGCGGGGAGGTTTTATTTCCCCCCTGGGGGGTTGCGGGCACCCAAGCAACGGTACCCTTTCCCCCAGCTTTCTTTCTAAAAAAAAACATCGCTCATAAAAAACTTGTGGGGCCAAAGTAAAAGTTCAACTAATGAACCCACGTAGACCAAAACAGGAAACCCAAGAATATTTAAGGGAAAGTAACCCAAAAATTTGACAAAATTAGAAGATCAAAGGGAAGACAGCCCTGCAAACCCAAACCTGCCCCCGTTTTCCCGGGAAAACCCACAAACCCCAAGCTCCGAGAAAAAAAGCCTTCTCCTCCTTTGCTACACAGAAACTACTTCATGTACTATGAAAGGATATCGCAGAAGAAAAAAAAACACCAGTAATAATAGAAAACGAAAGGGACCCTAAAACTCAACTTTTTAAACCGGCAGGACGCCGGTGTTCATAAACCCCCCCTCACCACCCCCAACCCAGGGAAAAACAACAAAAAAACCAACAAAAAAACATGGCTGACCCCCCCTCCAATTTCCAAACTCCCTTAAAAAGGGATTAACCCATGATAATCAGGTATGATTATTCCTGACTATAAAGGGAAACTACATCTTTTGCTCTAGAAAAAGGAAATAAAAGATATAAAAAGCAAAAACTCGAGCACGAGAATCCGAGATAACAACCTCGAAAAACAAAAACCCAAAAACCCCTTTTAAGGAAGATTACATCGGGAAGTTTTGGACACAAAAAATTTACTCAAAAAGCAGCTATAGCAGTCCACTGAGAAAATTTAAAAAAACAAAAAATATAAAGGGTTGAAGAAGCAATAAAGGGACTGGAATCGAACATGCCCACTCGACAAATGAATACCTTGATTTCCAGACGACAAAACTGAAAAAAGATAAGTTGTTTTATGCAGTTATAATAAAAAAGTCCCACATTCCCAGTGACATAACACAAGCAAAAGTGCAAAGAAACTGCTTTCAGGATAATACAGAACCATGTAAAAGTCATCGTGCAAAAAAATGAAAACAAAAAAAACACATTTTTCAGGAAAAACCCGGGAAATAAAAACCCGTATTAAAGATCCGACTTCAAATTTATACGATAAAAGAAAAGGGCCCAATTTTAAAACAGCCCAAATTTCAATGGAAAAAATGGAGTGTACATAAAAAGTGTCTAAAAAAAAAAACGTCAAAAACCTTTTGTTCAGGCTGAGAAAAAAAATTAAAAAAGGGGAAAAAAAAATACATCAGTGTTTTACGTTTAGATGGGAAAAAAACTAGTAAGGAAAACATCAACGGACAAAAATATACCATCTCAAAAGAAAAATGATTTTTCAAAACCCTTTCCCCTTAAAAAAAAGCTGAATTTCTGTAACAGATTAGATAGTGCCCTTAATACATATTTTAGTGTGGTGCATATAGTGTACCTTACATTTTTTTGTGCATTATTTTTTTTTTTTATTTTTATTCCAGCTAATGCCCAAAATACCTCCAATACTTTTATTTCTTTTTATGCTATTAATTGCTCAAAAATTTTAAAAATTACAAGTCAAATTTTTATTTAAAATTAAAATTTTTTCCCATTTTCAAACCTGCCCTTTTTAAATTTTTGGGGTTTATCACTACTTTTTTTTTAGCCCTTTTTTTTCATTGTGTTTTTGCAATTAGGGGTATTTTCCCAAATTTATTTTTTTTGCAATCCAAAACTATTTTTTTTGCTAGTAGTCCCAAAAATCCCTCA
Source organism: Cherax quadricarinatus (assembly GCF_026875155.1). Lineage (NCBI taxonomy): Eukaryota > Metazoa > Arthropoda > Malacostraca > Decapoda > Parastacidae > Cherax > Cherax quadricarinatus. Next base: position 32,868 of record NW_026505056.1, read on the forward strand.
TTTTTTTTTTATTTTTTATTGTGAAATTTAAATGTAAATTTTAAATTTAATTTTTACAAATTCGGGATTTATTTCCAAAACCCCAATATTTTTTCTAGTGTCCATCTGTCCTTTTAAACTTTGTTTACCATTATTTAAATTTTTTAGTCCCTTTTTATATTTTTCCTTTATTTTGCTTTATAAAACTACCCTGTTTTATTTTTCCCCAATTTTTAAAAATTAATAAAAGGTGTATTTCTCGGGTGCTAAAGTAGAATAAGTTTACAATTTTTTTCCATTATATTCCAAAGCTCATTTATTTGATTTCCCCCTTTTTTTGTTCACCACAAATTTATTAGTCCCCTTTTTTATTATAATTTTTTTACTATAATTCTAACTTTAAAGAAAATTCCCCCATAGTACTTCCTACTTTCCCTATTCCCAAACCCCCATTATTTGATCCCTCCCCTTTATTTGTATTAGTCCCCCCTTTTTTTTTTTTTCCCCTTTTTTTTTTAGCTTTAAAAAAAAAAAAAAAAACTAAAACTCATTTTTTTACATTTGTTAAAATTAAATTTTGGTGCTATTTTTTAGCTTAAAACTATTTTCTTTTTTTATTTCTTAAATTTTAAAATATAGATTTTACTACAAATCTTAAGATTACAAGCATTGATCCTGATACCAACCTCTTATTTAATGACTTAAATGAATCAAACAGTTATGTAAATTTCTACACGCGAACAATCAAAGGGGACTTTCAGTGCCAACCAAAAACATAATTTTCTTTTAAAAATTTCTTTTTAGATCTTTAAGCAAGCATTACGATGGGTCATAGCATTACAAAAAATTTCCCTTTCATGCCAATATGTCCCTCTTACAAATAACTGAAACCCCGGCTAAAACCTGATAGTACAGATGTCTATGCCAATTTTCCCGGTTACACAGCCCTAACAACCGTAGGCCAGACCAAAAAAGGGGGGGTGGGACAGGGCCCTTTACTATCAGAACCCAACTAGAATGTATCACTAATACAGTGGGGCCCCCGGTTTTCGATATTTTTTCACTCCCGAAGTATGTTCAGGTGCCAAATACTGACCCAATTTTTTTCCCCTAAGGAAAATTGTGGAAATAGATTAAATCCATTTCAGACCCCAAAAATCCCCGTGCAAACGAAATTTCATAAATACACTTACATAATTGGTCGCATTTTGGAGGTGATG
>NW_026505057.1:0-33958 GCF_026875155.1 Cherax quadricarinatus
AGGGGGACGGCAAGATGTCTTGCAAGTGAGTGTATGTTGTGACAGCGGAGGTCTTTCAAATAAGGTATGTTTTTCCCGGTGAGGGTTTTTTTCAAGTGAGTGTTTTTTGGCGGCGAAGGGGGCCTTTAAAATGAGTTACTGTGCAGCAAATGTTTTTGCAATGAGTGAAAGTTGTAACGGGGAGTGTATACAAAAGAGTGTTGTTGTGAAGGCGAGGTGTCTTGCAAGGAATGTATGTTGCGACGGGGAGATGTTTGCAAATGAGGTTTTTGGCAGCGAAGGGGTCTTGCAAAAAAGTTTGGGTTTTGCGGCGGAGTGTTTGCAAATGAGCGTATGTTTTGACAGTGAGGGTGTCTTGTAGTAAGTGTTGTTGTGAAACAGAGTGTTTTGCAATGAGTGTATGTTTGTCGGCGAGTGTCTTGCAAATAAAGGGATGTTGTGACGGGGAGGGTTTTGCAAATGAGTTATGTTGTGACGGCGAGAGGTTTGAAATGGGGTAGTTTTTTTCAGCGAGGTGTTTGCAAGTAAGTAAGTTGATAAAGGAGTGTTTGCAAAGGAGTGTATGTTTTACGGCGAGAGTGTTTTGCAAAGTAAGTTTTTCTGATGGCGGAGGTCCTGAATGATGTATGTTGGTCGACGAGAGGTTTTTGCAAGTGAGTGTATTTTGATGGCGAAGTGCTTGCAAGTGAGTTCTTTTGGGCGGAGTGTCTTGTGCGGGGGGTGTTGTTGTGACGGGGAGTGTTTTGAACTGATATATGTTTTTTACAGCAGGCATCATGAAGTAAATTTTAGTTGTGCCCCCGAGACTGTTTTTCAAGTGAGTGTATGTTGTTTACGGCGAGAGTGTCTTGCAAGGATGGTTTCAAAGCAAGAGTGTTTGCAATTTTGGGATGTTTTTACGCGAGAAAGTCATGCAAATGATATTGCTGTGTCTGCGGAGATTTTCCCGTGAGTGTATTTGTGATGGAATGTCAGCAAGTGGGTGTATGTTGTGGTGAGGTGTCTTCAATGGGAAGTTTTAGGCGAAGGCTTCAAAGTGAGTGTATGTTGGAAGCAAGAGCACAGCAAGTATTGGATTTGGACGCAGACTTTTTGCAAGTGAGTGTGTTGGACGGCAGTTCTTTCAATGAGGGTTTTTGTCAAGCAAGGTGTTTTTTTCAAATGAGTGTATTTGTTTCTTTGGAGAATGTCATGCAAATGAGTATTTGCTGTTCCGAGAGTGTTTTTCAAGGGTGTATGTTGTGACAGCGGAGTGTCTTGCAAGTAAGTGTATGTTGTGCGGCCGAGGTGGTTTTTTTCAAGTAGGTATTTTTCGGCGGGGTCAAAAAATTTGTGTATGTTGTTACTGCGGAAAATGCGTAAGTGAATGTATGTTTCGACGGCGAGAGTGTTTTGCAAATGGTGTATTTGTGCGCGAGGTGTCTTCAAGAGAGTGAAATTTTTTCGCGAGAGGCCTGCAAGTAAGTGATGTTGTGACAGCGAGAGTGTTTTGCAAGTGAGTGTATTTTGTGACGGCGATGATCTTTCAAGTAAGTGGGGGGGTTTTGTGGGGCAGGAAGGGTTTTGCAAGTGAGGTTGTTGTGGGCGAAGTGACTTTCAAATGAGTGTTTTTGGAGGCTGAGTGTTTCAAATGAGTGTTGTTGTATGGCGGGTGTCTTGCAGTGAGTGTATGTTTTTACTGCGGGGTGTCTTGCAATTTAGTTATGTTGTGACGGCTTTAAATGTCTTGCAAGTGAGGTATGTTGTGACAGAAAAGTTTTTGCAATAAAGTGTATGTTGTGACGGTGAGAGTGTCTTGCAAGTGAGTGTATTGTGGCGCGAGGTGCGTTGCAAGTGAGTGTACGTTGTGGGCGGCGTTAGGTTTTTTGCAAGGAGCGTATGTTTTAGCAAAAAGTGTTTTGCAAGTGGGTTTGTTGTTATGCGAGAAGTCATGCAAATGAGTATTTGCTTGTCTGCGAGAGTGTTTTGCAAATGAGTGATGCTTGACGCGGAGGTCTTGCAAGTGATGTATTTGTGAGGCCGAGGGCTTGCAAAGGGGTTATGTTGTGACGGCAAGTGTACTTGCAAGGAGCGTATGGTGACGGCGAGAGTGCTGAAATGAGTGTATTTTGTGTGGCGGAGTGTTTGCAAGTGAGTTTTGGTTGTGACAGCGAGAGTGTCTTGAAGTGGGTTTTGTTGTGATGCGAGGGTCTTGCATTGGTGTATGGGTTTTACAGCGAAAGGCTGCAAGTAAGTGTATGTTGTGCCGGGGGAGATGTTTTGCAATGAGGTTGTTGGATGGCGAAATGTTGCAAATGAGTGTATGTTTTGACGGGGAGAGTGTTTTTTCAAGTGAGTGTATGTGTGCGGCGAGAAAACATGCAAAAGAGGTATGTTGTGACGGGGGAGTGTTTTTTAAGTGAGTGTTTCTTGTGACAGCGGAGGTTTGAATAAGTCTGTTGTGCGGCGAGGGGTGTTTTGAAATGGGTATGTTGTGACAGCGAGAGTGTCTTTTAGTAAAATGTTGTTTTGAGGGAGAGTGTTTTGCCAGGGGTGTTTGTTTTGGGCGCGAAGGTCTTGCAAGTGATGTATGAGAACTGGGAGTGTCAAACAAAAGAGGTTTTTGTGACGGGGAAGGCTTGAAATGAAGGGGTGTTGTGATAGCCGAGTGTTTGCAAGTAAGTGTATTTGTGACGGCGGAGTGTTTTGCAAATGAGTGTAGGGTTTTTAAGCGAGAGTGTCTTGCAAGTGTGAGATTGATAGCAGAGTTTTTGCAAGTGAGTGTATGTTTGGTGGAGAGAGTGTCCTTCAAATAGTGTATTTGTGCGGTAGAGTGCCCGCAGTGAGTGTATTTTGGACGAGAGGTGTCTTGTATGTTGTGGTAGTGAGATTCTCTTGCAAGTGGGTGTATGTTTTTTGGCGGAGTGTCTTTCGTGAGGTATGTTGTGGTGGCGAGAGTGTCTTTCAAGTGAGTTTTGTTGTGGGGGAAGAGTGTCCTTCAGTTATGTATGTGTGGCACGAGGTGTTTGCAAGAGTGATGTTTTGACGGCGATATGTAAATTGCTAGTGAGTGTATGTTTTGTGTTGGAGTGTCCTGAAAGGAGGTTGTTGTGACACGAGAGTGTCTTGCAAGTGAGTTATGTTTTGACGGCGAGGTGTCTTTTACTGATGTTGTTGTGTGGTGAGAGTGTTTTGAAAGTGAGTTAAAATTTACAGCGGAGTGTCTTTAAAGTGGTGTATGTTGTGATGGCAAGAGTTTCTGCAAGTAGGTTGTTGTGAAAGCGAGAGTGTCTTGCAAGTGAAGATGTTGTGAGGCAGAGTGTCTTTCAAGTGAGTCAATGTTGTGACGGCGAGGTCTTGCAAGTGGTGTATGTTGTGTGGCGAAGGTGTCTTGCAAATGAGTAAAAAGTTTGTGGCGAAAGTGTCTTTTTAAGGGTGTATGTTGTTACGGGGAAGTATCTTGCAAGTGGTGTATGTTTTTGACAGCGAGAGGTTTTGCAATTTAGTGTTGTTTTGGTGGCGAGGGGTTTTGGGGAAGTAATGTATTTGTACGGCGATGTCTTGAATGGTGTTTTTGTTGGGACGCAAGGTGTTTTGCAAGAGTGATGTTTGAGGCGAAGTGTCATACAAAAAAGGGGTATGTTGTTTCGGCAGAGTGTTTTCTAGTGAGTTTATTGTGACAGGGGTGCTTTCAAGTGGGGTATGTTTGACGGGGCAGTGACTTGCAAATGAGGCATATTGTGACGGCGAAGTGTCTTGCAATGAATGTTGTTTTGACAGGGAGTGTCTTTCAAGTGAATGTTGTTGTGACGGTGGGAGTGCTTGCAAGTGAGTGATTGAGCGCGAGGTGTTTTTGGGAAGGACTGTATTTGTGACGGGAGAGTTCTTGCAAGTGAGGTATGTTGTCCCGCGAGGTGTTTGGAAGTGAAAGGGTTTTGGTTCGGCCCAGAGTGTCATGCAAGTGAGTGAGTTTTGACGGGGGGAGTGTTTGCAAGTGAGTGTTTGTTTACGCGGAGTGTCTTTAAGTAAGTGTAGTGTGACAGCGAGGTGTCATACAAATGAGTGATGTTGTGAAAGGGAGATGTTTGCAGTAAATGAATGTTGTGATCGGAGTGTTTTGCAAGTGAGTGTATGTTGTGACGGCGAGAGTGTTTTGCAAAAAGGCCCATGTTGTGACAGCGAGGGTCTTGCAAGTAAAGAATTTTTGATAAAAGAGGGTGTTTTGCAAGTGAGTGTATGTATTTGACGGCGAGAGTGTTTTGCAAGTAAGTGTATTTTGGGATGGCGAAGAGTGTCCTGCAAGGTGAGTGTATGGTTGATGACGACTAGAGTCTTTTGCAAGTGAGGGGGGGGGGGGGGGGGGGGGGGGGGGGGGGGGGGGGTGGTATGTTGTGATGGCGAGATTGTCTTGCATGGTGTTTGTAGAATGTTAAGACACATGTGCAACATCTGGATATCTTTTATTGGTAGAACGTTTCGGCCATCCAGTGGCTATATCCAATACAGATTCTAGACATAAAATAGGAAAGACAGTATAACTATATACAAAAGATGAGGTAATCAGTCCCTCGGCCTTGGAGTTAGAGTTCACAGCATCGTGATGGAGGAGAATCTGGAGCAAAGGCAAGAAGACTGACGTTTATATAGGCGTCAGTGGAAGGACGGGCATCAGACGAGGGCAGTCACTGGTAGGGCTGGACATTCCCCAGTGGAAGTAGTCCTCCCAAAGAGATGGTTAGTAGCAGATGCCGTGAAGAAGGGTCTTTGTATAATGTCCTCTGAACCAATAATCCCATGATGTTGCCGTGTCTGACAATTGTGTAAGAAAGTATAAAATACCGACAACAATATAAAGTTAAGACACATGTATGCAACATCTGGGATATCTTTATTGTAGACTTTTCGCCATCAGTGGTCTTTTCAATAACAGATTCTAAGACATAATAGGAAGACATTAAGAACTATATACAAAAGATGAGGTAATCCAGTCCTCGGCGCCTTGGAGTTAGTGGCTCACAATGCCTCGTGATGGAGGAGAAACTGGAGCTAAAGGCAAGAAGACTGACGTTTATATAGCGTCAGAGGAAGGTGACGGGCAGCAGACGAGTGCAGTCCCACTGGTAGGCGGGATTCCCCAGTGGAAGTAGTGTCCTTCCCAAAGAGATGGTTAGTTGCAGCAGCCGTGAAGAAGGTCTTGTAGAAGTCCTCTGAACCAAGGATTCCATGATGTGCAGTGTCTGACAAGTTTTGTGTAAGATAGGAAAAAAAATACCGACAATATGAAAAGTTAAGACACATGTGCAACATCTGGATTATCTTTAATTGTAACGTTTCGCCATCCAGTGGCCTTTATCAATACGATTCTAGACATACTAGGAAGACAGTAGAACTATATACAAAAGAATGAGGTAATCAATCCCTCGGCCTTGGATTTTAGTGTTCACAGCATCGTGATGGAGGAGAATCTGGTGGCAAGGCAAGAAGACTGCCCTTATATTATAGGCGTCCAGATAGGAAGGGACGGGCATCAGGACGAGGGCAGTCACTGGTAGGCGGGATTCCCCAGTGGAAGTAGGTCCTTCCACAAAGAGATGGGTTAGTTGCAGTAACAGGCCGTGAAGAAGGTGCCTTTGTAAGATGTCTTCTGAACCAAGAGGATTCCATATGTTCATTGTCCTTAAAAGTTGTTTAGAAAGGTATAAATACCGACAATATGAAAGTAAGACACATGTGCAACAACTGGATATCTTTAATTGTAGACGTTTCGCCATCCATTGGCTTTATCAATACAGATTCTAGGACATAATAGAAGCAGTAAACTATATACAAAGATGAGGTAATCAGTCCCTCGGACCCGGAGTTAGTGTTTCACACAGACGTGATGGAGGAGAATCTGGAGCAAAGGCAAGAAGACAGACGTTTATATAGGCGTTCAGTGGAAGGAACGGCAGCAGACGAGGCATTCACTGGTAGGGCGTAATCCCAGTGGAAGTAGGTCCTTCCCAAAGAGATGGGTTAGTTGCAGCAGCCGTGAAAGGTCCTTGTAGATGTCTTCTGAACCAAGATTCCATGATGTGCAGTGTCTTACAAGTTGTGTAAGAAAGGTATAAAATACCGACCAATTTGAAAGTAAGACACATGGTGGCAACATCTGGATATCTTTATTGTAGTAACGGTTTCTCCATCCAGTTGCTTTATCAATACAGATTCTAGGAAACATAATAGGAAGAACAGTAGAACAAACATACAAAAGATGAAGTAATCAGTCCCCCTCGGCCTTGGAATAAGTGATCCAGCATCGTGATGGTAGGAAAATCCTTGGAGCAAAGGTAAGAGACTGACGTTTTATAATAGGCGTCAGTGGAAGGGACGTGCAGCAGAACGAGGGCAGTCACTGGTAGGGCGAAGGCGGGATTCCCCAGTGAAGTAGTTCCTTTCCCAAAGAGATGGTTAGTTGCAGCAGCCTGAAAAGGTCTTGTAGATGTCCTCTGACGGCAAGATTCCATGATGTTGCAGTGTCTGACAAGTAATGTGTAAGAAATGTATAAAATACCGCAATATGAAAGTTAAGACACATGTGCAACATCCTGGATATCTTTATTGTAGACGTTACGCCATCCATGGCTTTAATCATACTGATTCTAGGAACATAATAGGAAGACAAGTAGAAACTATATACAAAAATGAGGTAATCAGTCCCTCGGGCCTTGGAAGTTAGTGTCACAAGCATCGTGATGGAGTGAGAATCTGGAGCAAAGGCAATAAGACTGACGTTTATAAAGGCGTCAGTGGAAGGGAACCGGGCAGTCAGACGAGGGCATTCACTGTAGGCGGGATTCCCCAGTGGAAGTAGGTCCTTCCCAAAGAGATGGGTTAGGTTTTGCAGCACCTAAGAAGGTCTTGTAGATGTCCTCTTGAACCAAGATTTCCATGATGTTGCAGTGTCTGACAAGTTGTGTAAGAAAGGTTAAAAAACCGACAATATGAAAGTTAAGGCCACATGTCAACATTCTTGATATCTTTATTTAGACACGTTTCGTCGACGCCATCCAGTGTCTTTATCAATACAGATTCTAGGACATAAAGGAAGACATAGAACTATATACAAAAATGAGGTAATCAGTCCCTCGGCCTTGGAGTTAGTGTTCACCAGCATCGTGATGTGAGGAAGAATCTGGACAAAGGCAAGAAACTGACGTTAAATAGGCGTCAGTGGGAGGACGGGCAGCAGACGAGGGCATTCACTGGTAGGCGGGATTCCCCAGTGGAAAGTAGGAGGTTCCTTCCCAAAGAGATGGTTAGTTTGCCTGCCTCGACCTTCCACTAGACGCCTATGTAAACGTCAGTCTTCTGCCCTTTGCTCCACATTCTCCTCCATCACGATGCAGTGACACGAACTCCAGGCAGAGGGACGATTACCACATCTTTTGTATATAGTTCTACCTGCATTCCTATTATTCCTAGAATCTGTATTGATTAAAGCCACTGGAGGCAAACGTCTACAATAAAGAATCCAGATTTTGCACATGTTCTTAACTTTCATATTGTCGGTATTTTATACCTTCTTACACAAAGTCTGTGTATGTTGTGACAGCGAGAGTGTCTTGCAAGTGAGTGTATGTTTTGACGGCGAGAGTGTATTGCTAGTGAGTGTATGTTTTTATGGTGAGAGTGTCCTGAAAGTGAGTGGTATGTTGTGTCGACGAGTGTCTTGCAAGTGAGAAGTGTATGTTTTGACGGCGAGAGTGTCTTGCACTACTTAGTGTATGTTGGATGGTGAGAGTGTTTTGTAAGTAGTGTAAGTTGTGACAGCGAGAGTGTCTTGAAAGTGGTGTAATGTTGTGACGGCAAGGATTTCTGCAATAATGGTATGTTTGTGACAGCGAGAGTGTCTTGCTAGTGATGTATGTTGTGACAAGCGAGAGTGTCTTGAAATTGAGTGTTGTTGTGATGGGCAAAGTTTCTTGCAGTACTGTATTTGTGACGGCGAGAGTCTGCAAGTGAATGTATGTTGTGACGGCGAGAGTGTTCTTGCAAGAGAGTGAATGTTGTGACGCGAAGTCTTGCAAGTGATATGTATGTTGTGATGACGAGAGTGTGCTTAGAGTTGAGTAAATGTTGTGATTGGCGAAAGTGTCTTGCAAGTGAGCTGTATGTGTGACAAAAAAGTGTTTTTTGCACGTAAGTGTATGTTGTGATGGCGAGAGTGTCTTGCAAGTGGGTGTATGTTGTTACGGCGATAGTATCTTGCAAGTGAGTGTATGATGTGATAGCGAGAGTGTCTTGCAAGTCAGTGTATGATGTGATAGCGAGAGTTTCTTGCAAGTGAGTGTATGTTGTGGTGGAGAGAGTGTCCTTCAAATTAGTGGTATGTGTGCGGTGAGAGTGGTCCCTGCAATTATTGTATTTTGTGACGACGAGAGTGCTTGTATGTTGTGGTAGTGAGATTCTCTTGCAAGTGGGTGTATGTTGTGATGGCGAGAGTGTCTTGCAAGTGAGTGTATGTTGTGGTGGCGAGAGTGTCTTGCAAGTGAGTGTATGTTGTGGTGGAGAGAGTGTCCTTCAAGTTAGTGTAGTGTGTGCGACGAGAGTGTCTTGCAATAGGTTTATGTTTTGACGGCGATAGTGTATTGCTAGTGAGTGTATGTTGTGATGTTGAGAGTGTCCTGAAAGTGAGAGTATGTTGTGACGACGAGAGTGTCTTGCAAGTGAGTGTATGTTTTGGACGGCGAGAGTGGTCTTGCTACGATGTATGTTGAGATGGTGAGAGTGTTATGAAAGTGATGTAATTTGGGACACTGCCGAAGTGTCTTGAAAGTGAGTGTATGTTGTGATGGCAAAGAGTTTCTTGCAAGTGAGTGATGTTTGACATCGAGGAGTGTCTTGTAGTGGAATGTATGTTGTGACGGCGAGAGTGTCTTGCAAGTGAGTCAATGTTGTGACGGCGAGAGTCTTGCAAGTGAGTGTATGTTGTGATGGCGAGAGTGTCTTGCAAGTGAGTAAATGTTGTGATGGCGAAAGTGTCTTTCAAGTGCGTGTATGTTGTTACGGCGATAGTATCTTGCAAGTGAGTGTATGTTGTGACAGCGAGAGTGTTTTGCAAGTGAGTGTATGTTGTGATGGCGAGAGTGTTTTGGAAGTAACTGTATGTTGTGACGGCGAGTGTCTTGCAAGTGAGTGTTTGTTGTGACAGCAAGAGTGTTTTGCAATGAGTGTATGTTGTGACGGCGAGAGTGTCATACAAATGAGTGTATGTTGTTTCGGCGAGAGTGTCTTGCTAGTGAGTGTATATTGTGACAGCGAGAGTGTCTTGCAAGTGAGTGTATGTTGTGACGGCGCGAGTGACTTGCAAGTGAGTGCATATTGTGACGGCGAGAGTGTCTTGCAAGTGAATGTATGTTGTGACAGCGAGAGTGTCTTGCAAGTGAATGTATGTTGTGCGGTGAGAGTGATTGCCAATGAGTGTAGTGAGACACGAGAGTGTTTGGCAAGTGACTGTAGTTTGTGACGGGCGTGAAGTGTCTTGCAAGTGAGGTGTATTGTTTTTGTGACAGCGAGAGTGTTTGCAATTGAATGTATGTGGTTACGGCGAAGAGAGTCATGCAAGTGAGTGAATGTTGTGACGGCGAGAGTGTCTTTGTCTTTGCAAGTGATGTATGTTGTGCCAGCGAGAGTGTCCATGCAAGTAAGGTAAGTGTGACAGCGGAGAGTGTCAAACAAATGAGTGTATTTGTGAAGGCGAGAGTGTCTTGCAAGTAAATGAATATTTTGTGATAACGAGAAGTGTTTTGCAAGTGAGTGTATGTTGTGACGGAGAGAGAGTTTTGTGCAAATGAGTCTATGTTTGACAGCGAGAGTGTCATGCAAGTAAATGAATGTTGTGGATAACGAGAGTGTTTTGCCAAGTGAGTGTATGTTTTGTGACGCGAGAGGGTTTTGCCAGTAAGTATATTTTTGTGATGGCGGAGTGTCCCTGCAAGTGATTTATGTTATGACGACGAGAGTCTTTTGCAGTGATGTATGTTGTGATGTCGAGAGTGTCCTTGCATGTGTGTGTATGAAAGTTAAGACACATGTGGGCAACATCTGGATATCTTATATGTAACTTTTCGTCGCCATGCCATGGCTTTACAATACAGATCTAGGACATAATAGGAAGACAGTAGAAATATATATACAAAGATATGAGGTAATCAGTCCCTCGCCTTGAGTTAGTGTTCACAGCAATCGTGAAGGAGAGAATCTGGAGCAAAAGGCAGAAGACTGACGTTATATAGGCGTCAGTGGTAAGGGACGGGCACAGACGAGGGCAAGTCACTGGTATGCGGGTTCCCCTGGAAGTAGGTCCTTCCCAAAGAGATTGTTTAGTTGGCAGCTGCGTGAAGAATGTCTTGTAGATGTCCCTCGAACCAAGATCCATGATGTTGCAGTGTCTCTGACAATTTGTGTAAGAAAGGTATAAAATACCGACAATATGAAAGTTAAAGACACATGGTGCAACATCCTGATATCTTTATTGAAGACGTTTTCGCCATCATGGCTTTATCAATACCAGATTCGAGGACATAATATGAAGACATAGAAACTATATACAAAAGATGAGGTAATCAGGTCCCCTCGGCTTGGAGTTAGTGCTCACATCACGTGATGGAGGAAATCTGGAGCAAAGGCAAGAAGACTGACGTTATATAGGCGACAGTGGAAGGGACGGGCAGCAACGATGGCAGCACATGGTAGGCTGGATTCCCCAGTGGAAGTAGGTCATTCCAAAGAGATGGTTAGTTGTCACAGCCCGTGAAGAAGGTCTTGTAGATGTCCTCTGAGACCAAGATTCCATGATGTTGCAGTGTCTGACAAGTTGTGTAGAAAGGTATAAAATACCGAAATATGAAAGTTAAGACACATGTGCAACATCTGATATCTTTATTGTAGACGTTTCGCCATCCAGTGGCTTTAATCCAATACAGATCTAGACATAATAGGAAGACAGAAGAAACTATAAACAAAAGATTAGGTAATCAGTCCTCGGCCCTTGGAGTTATGTTCACAGCATCGTGAGGAGGAGAAATCTGGAGCACAGGCAAGAAGACTGACTTTATATAATAGGCGTCAGTGGAAGGGACGGGCAGCAGACGAAAGGGCAGTCACTGTAGGCGGGATTCCCCAGTGGAAGTAGGTCCTTCCCAAAAGATGGGTTAGTTTGCAGCAGCCGTGAAGAAGGTCTGTAGAATGTCTTTCTGTACCAGATTCCCTGATGTTGCAGTGTCTTACAAGTTGTGTAAGAAAGGTATAAAATACCGACAATATGAAAGTAAGAACACATGTGCAACATCTGGATATCTTTATTGTAGACGTTTCGCCATCCAGTTGGCTTTATCAATAATACAGATACTAGGACATAATAGGAAGACAGTAAACTATATACAAAAGATGAGGTAATCAGTCCTCGGGCCTTGAGTTTAGTGTTCACGAGCATCTGGTTGAATGGAGGAAAAACTGGAGCAAAGCAAAAGACTGACGTTTATATAGGCGTCCAGTGGAAGGGACGGGCAAGCAGACAGGGCAGTCACTGGTAGGCGGGATTCCCAGTGGAAGTAGGTCCATTCCAAAGAGATGGGTTTTAGTGCAGAAGCCGTGAAGAAGGCCTTGTAAGATTTCTTCTGAACCAAGATCCATGATGTTGGCAGTGCTTACAAGTTTTGTAAGAAAGGTTATAAAATACCGACAATTGAAAGGTAAGACACATTGTGCAACATCTGGATATCTTTATTAGACGTTTTCGGCCATCCATGCTAATCAATACAGAATTCTAGGACAAATAGGAAGACAGTAGAACTACATACAAAAGATGAGGTAATCAGTCCCTCGCCTTGGAGTAGTGTTCACATAAGCACGTGATGGAGGAGAATCTGGAGGCAAAGGCAAGAAGACTGACGTTATAAGGCGTCAGTGGAAGGGACGGGCAGCAGACGGGGCAGTCACTGGAAGCGGGATTCCCCAGTGGAAGTAAGGTCCTTCTCCAAAGAGAAGGGTTAGTTTGCAGCAGCCGTGAAGAAGGTCTTGTAGATAGTCCTCTGAACAAGATTCCATGATGTTGCAGTGTCTGACAAGTTGTGTAAGAAAGTTATAAAATACCGGACAATAATGAAAGTTAAGACACATGTGCAACATCTTGATACTTTATTTGTAGACTTTTCGCATCCAGTGCTTTTATCAGTACAGATTCAAGGACATAATAGGAAGACAGTAGAACTATAAAAAAATACACCCCCAAAAAAAAGAAGAGGTAATCATTCCCTCTGCCTTGGAGTTAGTGTTCACAGCATCGTGATGGAGATAATCTGGAGGCAAAGGCAAGAAGACTGACGTTTATAGAGGCGTCATGGGAAGGGGACGGGCAGCAGACGAGGCAGTCACTGGTAGGCGGGATTCCCCATGTGGAAGTAGGTCCTCCCAAAGAGATGGTGGTTTAGTTGCAGCAGCAGCCTGTGAAGAAGGTCTTGTGATGTCCTCTGAACCAAGATTCCATGATGTTCAGTGTCTGAGTCTGACAAGTTGTGTAAGAAAGGTAAAAAATACCGACAATATTGAAAGTTAAGGCACATGTGCAACATCTGGATATCTTTATTGTAGAACTTTCGCCATCCAGTGGCAATATCAATAAAGATTCTAGGACAAAATTGAAGACAGTAGAACTATATACAAAGATGAGGTAATCATCCCTCGCCTTGAGTTAGTGTTCACAGCATCGAGTGATGGAGGTAGAATCTGGAGCAAAGGCAAGAAGACAGACGTTTATATAGGCGTCAGTGGAAAGGGACGGGCAGCAGACGAGGCAGTCACTGGTAGGGTCGGTAATTCCCCAGTGGAAGTAGGTCCTTTCCCAAAGAGATGGGTTATTTGCCCGTCCTTCCACTGACGCCTATGTAAACGTCATCTCTTGCCTTGCTCGCACATTCTCCTCCATCACGAGCTGTGAACACGAACTCCACGGCCGAGGGACTGATTACCTCATCTTTTGTATATAGTTCTACTGTCCTTCCTATTATGTCCTAGAATCTGTATTGATAAGCCACTGGATGGCGAAACGTCTACAATAAAGATATCCATATTTTGCACAGGCTTAACTTTCATATTGTCGGTATTTTATACCTTTCTTACACAAAGCCTGTGGTAGTGTGACAGCGAGAGTGTCTTGCAAGTGAGTGTAAGTTTTGACGGCGAGGAGTGTATTGCTATGAGTGTATTGTTGTGATGTGAGAGAGTGTCCTGAAAGTGAGTGGTATGTTGTGTCGACGAGTGTCTGCAAGTTAGTGTATGTTTTGACGGCGATAATCGTGTCTTGCTACTGATGTATGTTGTGATGGTGAGATGTTTGAAAGTGATTGTCAGTTGTGACAGCGAGAGTGTCCTGAAAAGTGAGTGTATGTTGTGGGGGGAAAAGTTTTTGCCAAAGTGATTTGTGAAGCGAGAGTGCTTGCAATGTGATGTTTTTTACGGGGGGGGGGTGTCTTGAAGTGATGTATGTTTGAGGCAAGAGTTTCGCAAAAGTGTATGTTGTGCGGCGAGAGTTTGAAAGTAAATTGTATGTTTGAGGCGAGAGGTTTGAAGTGATGATGTTGTACGGCGGAGTCTTGAAAGTAATGTTGTTGTGATAGAGAGTGTTTGAGAGTGAGTAAATGTTGTTTATTTTGGCGAAAGTTCTTGGCAATAGTGTATTTTGACAGAAAAAAGTGTTTTCACGTAATGATGGGGGGCAAACCAAAAATGGGGAGGTTCGGCGTATATCTTTAAGTGGGGTTTGAACGGGAGAGGCATAATATGTAGTTGGTCTGGAGTGTTTTTCAAGGGTGGTTGTATGGCAGAGGTTTAAAAAGGGTAATTATCCTGGATCGAATTCTTGAGAATGATTTTGTACAAAAAGGGTTTTTAATTAACAAATGAGATTAAGACACATTGCAATTTTGGGTTCTTTATTTTAGACTTTCCCCATCCAGGGCTTTATAAATCAAATTCTAGGACATAATTGAAGACAAAAAACGAAGATGAGGTAAACCTCCCTAAAGGGGGTGCGAACAGCCCATATTATTTGGAAAAAAAACCCCCGTTAATGTAACCTTTAACAACAGGGAAACCCTGAGGGGGATTCCCCCGTGGAAGTGGGTTCCTTTTCCCAAAAGAATGGGTTAGTAGTAGTAGAGTTGTGGGAAAGGGTTATTACATTCCTCAGAATTAGATTCCATGTTTTTGCAGTTTGACAATTTTGGTACAAAGGTATATAATCCCGACAAAATGAGATTAAGACACATTGCAAATCTGGTATCTTTATTTAGACGTTTCGCCATCCAGGGCTTTATCAATAAAAATTCTAGGACATAACTTGAAGACGTAGAACTATTACAAAAGATGAGGTAACATCCTCAACCTGGAGTAGGTGCGAACAGCACCTATTTTAATCTCATTTTGCGTATTATTTTCCATTCGTCACAACTTGTCAGACCTGCAACATCATGGAATTTTTATTCTGGGGACATGTACAAAACCCTTCACGACAACTACTACTACTACTAACCCATCTCTTTGGGAGACCTACTTCCCCTGGGAATCCCGCCTACCAGTGAATTTGCCCCCGTCTGCTCACCCGACGTTTCATATAACGCCAGGATTCTTTCTTCTGCTTCAGAATCCCACGACTATGGTGCTGTTCGCACCTACTCCTAGGTTTTTGGGACTGATTACCTCATCTTCTGTACTAGTTTCTCTGTCTTTAAGTTTTCCTAGAAATTTTTATTGATAAAGCACTGGGTGCGAAAAGTCTACAATAAAATACCCCGATGTTGCAATGTTCTTAACTCATTTTGTCGTATTATATACCACGACACAAGTAACGTATGTTGTGACGGCGATGTCCTTGTAATGGTGTTAAGTTGTGACAGCAAGGTGTTTTGCAATGAGGTATGTTGTGACGGCGAGGTGTCATACAAATTAGGTATGTTTTTCGGAGAGAGTGTCTTCTAGTGAGTTATATTGTGACACGAAGTGCTTTCAAATGAGTGTATGTTGTGACGGGAAGAGTGACTTGCGGGGAGTGTATGTTTTGACGGCGGAGTGACTTGCAATTGAGTGCATATTGTGACGCGAGAGTGTCTTGCAAGTGATTTTTTTGTGACAGCAAGGTGTCTTGCAAGTGAAAGTATGTTGTGACGGGGAGGTGTCTTTCAAGTGAGTGTTTTGTTGAACAGCGAATGTTTGGGAAGTGATGTATTTGTGACGGGAGGTGTCTTTCAAGTGATGTTTGTTGTGACAGCGAAGTGTTTGGGAATGAATGTTGTGGTTACGGCAGGGGTTCTTCAAGTGAGTGAATGTTGTACGGCGAGAGGTCTTGCAATGAGTGTAAGTTGTGACAGCGAGAGTGTTTTCAATTTAAATGTATTTTGTGCGCGAGAGGGGGTTTTTTTAAAAGAGTGTAGTTGTGACGGCGAGAATGCTTGAAAAATGAGTTTCTTGTCAGCAAGTGTTTTGCAAGTGAGTGTATGTCGTGACAGCGAGAGTGTTTTGCAAGTGAGTGTATGTTGTGACAGCGAGAGTGTTTGGCAAGTGAGTGTATGTTGTGACGGCGAGAATGTCTTGCAAGTAAGTGCATGTTGTGACAGCGAGAGTGTTTGGCAAGTGAATGTATGTGGTTACGGCTAGAGTGTCTTGCAAGTGAGTGAATGTTGTGGCGGCAAGAGTGTTTTGCAAGTGAGTGTATGTTGTGATGGCGAGAGTGTCTTGCAAGTGAGTGTATGTTGTGTTGGTGAGAGTCTCTTGCAAGTGAGTGTATGTTGTGATGGAGAGAGTGTCTTGCAAGTGAGTGTATGTTGTAATGGCGAGAGTGTCTTGCAAGTTAGTACATGTTGTGACGACGAGAGTGTCTTGCAAGTGAGTGTATGTTGTGACGGCGAGAGTGTCTTTCCTATGAGTGTATGTTGTGACGGCGAGAGTGTCTTGCAAATGAGTGTATGTTGAGACGGCGAGAGTGTCTTGTAAGTGACTGTATGTTGTGACGGCAAGAGTTTCTTGCAGGTGTTTGTATGTTGTGACAGCGAGAGTGTCCTGCAAGTGAGTGTATGTTGTGATGGCGAGAGTGTCCTGCAAGTGAGTGTATGTTGTGATGGCGAGAGTGTCCTGCAAGTGAGTGTATGTTGTGATGGCGAGAGTGTCTTGCAAGTGAGTGTATGTTGTGATGGCGAGTGTGTCTTGCAAGTGAGTGTATGTTGTGACGGCGAGAGTGTCTAGCAAGTGAGTGTATATAGTGACGGCGAGAGTGTCTTGCAAGTGAGTGTATGATGTGACAGCAAGAGTGTTTTGCAAGTGAGTGTACTTTGTTAAAACCGAGAGTGTCTTGTAATAAAGTGTATGTTGTGACAACAAGAGCGTTTTCCCCCCTTGCAATGAGTGTATTTTGTTACAAGCGGAGAGTGTCCCTTCAAGTAGTGTATCTTGAGATAGTGAGAGTGTCTTGCAATTAACTGTATGTTGTGACAGCAAGAGTGTTTTGCAAATGAGTGTATGTTGTTACAGCGAGAGTTTCTTGTAAGTAAGCGTATGTTGTTACAGCAAGAGTGTCTTTGAAAGTGAGTGTACGTTTGTGACAGCGAAGTGTCCTTGCAAGTAAGTGTATATTGTGTCGGCGAGTGTTTTTGGCAAATAGTTTAATTGTGACAATCGATAGTGTCTTGCAAGTGAGTGTATGTTTTTGACAGCGAGAGTGTCCATGCAAGTGAGTGTAATGTTGTGATGGTGAGGAGTCTCTGCATTGCCTGTTGTTGTCGACGGCAGTGTGTCTTTGCAAGTGAGTGTATGTGTGTTGGTGAGAGTCTCTTGCAAGTGAGTGTATGTTGTGATGGCGAGTGTGTCTTGCAAGTGAGTGTATGTTGTAATGGCGAGAGTGTCCTGCAAGTTAGTGCATGTTGTGACGACGAGAGAGTCTTGCAAGTGTGTGTATGTTGTGAAGGCGAGAGTGTCTTTCTAGTGAGTGTATGTTGTGATGGTGAGAGTGTCTTGAAAGTAGTGTATGTTGTGACAGCGAGAGTGTCCTGCAAGTGAGTGTATATTGAGACGGCGAGAGTGTCTTGTAAGTGAGTGTATGTTGTGACGGCAAGTTTCTTGCAAGTGTGTGTATGTTGTGACAGCGAGAGTGTCTTGCAAGTGAATGTATGTTGTCACGGCGAGAGTGTCTTGCAAGTGAGTGTAGGTTGTGACAGCGAGAGTGTTTGGCAAGTGAGTGTATGTTGTGACGGCGAGACTGTCTTGCAAGTGAGTGTATGTTTTGACAGCGAGAGTGTCTTGCAAGTGAGTGTATGTTGTGTTGGTGAGAGTCTCTTGCAAGTGAGTGTATGTTGTGATGGCGAGAGTGTCTTGCAAGTGAGTGTATGTTGTAATGGCGAGAGTGTCCCTGCAGTTAGTGCTTGTTATGACGACGAGAGTGTCTTGCAAGTGAGTGTATGTTGTGACGGCGAGAGTGTCTTTCTAGTGAGTGTATGTTGTGATGGTGAGAGTGTCTTGAAAGTAGTGTATGTTGTGACAGCGAGAGTGTCTTGCAAGTGAGTGTATGTTTAAGACGGCGAGAGTGTCTTGTAAGTGAGTGTATGTTGTGACGGCAAGAGTGTCTTGAAAGTGAGTGTACGTTGTGACAGCGAGAGTGTCTTGCAAGTAAGTGTCGGCGAGTGTTTTGCAAATGAGTGTATGTTGTGACAGCGAGAGTGTCTTGTAAGTAAGTGTATGTTGTGACAGCAAGAGTGTCTTGAAAGTGAGTGTACGTTGTGACAGCGAGAGTGTCTTGCAAGTAAGTGTCGGCGAGTGTTTTGCAAATGAGTGTATGTTGTGACAGCGAGAGTGTCTTGCAAGTGAGTGTATGTTTTGACAGCGAGAGTGTCTTGCAAGTGAGTGTATGTTGTGATGGTGAGAGTCTCTTGCAAGTGCGTGTATGTTGTGACGGCGAGTGTGTCTTGCAAGTGAGTGTATGTTGTGTTGGTGAGAGTCTCTTGCAAGTGAGTGTATGTTGTGATGGCGAGAGTGTCTTGCAAGTGAGTGTATGTTGTAATGGCGAGAGTGTCCTGCAAGTTAGTTGCATGTTGTGAACCGACCGAGAGAGCTTGCAAGTTGTGTATGTTTGAAGGCGAAGAGTGTCCTTTTCTAGTGAGTGTATAGTTGTGATGGTGAGCGTGTCTTGAAAGTAGTGTATGTTGTGACAGCGAGAGTGTCCTGCAAGTGAGTGTATATTGAGACGGCGAGAGTGTCTTGTAAGTGAGTGTATGTTATGACTGCAAGTTTCTTGCAAGTGTGTTAATGTGGGGCACAGGCGGGGGGGGGGAGAGGTCTTGCAAGTTTATGTAAGTTTTACGGCGAGAGTGTCTTGCAAGTGAGTGTAGGTTGTGACAGCGAGAGTGTTTGGCAAGTGAGTGTATGTTGTGACGGCGAGACTGTCTTGCATGTGAGTGTATGTTTTGACAGCGAGAGTGTCTTGCAAGTGATGTATGTTTGTTTGGTGAAGTCCACTTGCAAGTGAGTGTATGTTGTGTGAGGCAGAGTGCTTGCAAGTGAGTGTATGTTTAATTGCCGAGAGTGGTCCAGCAAGTTAGTGCTTGTTTAATGACGAGAGAGTGTCTTGCAAGTGAGTGTATGTGTGAACGGCGAAGTGTCCTTTCTAGTAGTGTATGTTGTGATGGTGAAGAGTGTCCTGAAAGTAGTGTATGTTGTACAGCGAGAGTGGTCTCTTGCAAGGAGATGCATGTTTAAGACGGCGAGAGTGTCTTGTAAGTGAGTGTATGTTGTGACGGCAAGAGTTTCTTGCAAGTGTGTGTATGTTGTGACAGCGAGAGTGTTTTGCAATTGAGTGTATGTTGTGACGGCGATAGTGTCTTGCAAGTAAGTGTATGTTGTGACAGGAAGAGTGTTTTGCAAGTGAGTGTATGTTGCGACAGCGAGAGTGTCTTGCGAGAGAGTGAATGTTTTGACAGCGAGAGTGTCTTGCAAGTAAGTGTATGTCGTGACAGCGAGAGTGTTTTGCAAGTGAGTGTATGTTGTGACAGCGAGAGTGTTTGGCAAGTGAGTGTATGTTGTGACGGCGAGAATGTCTTGCAATTAAGTGCATGTTGTGACAGCGAGAGTGTTTGGCAAGTGAATGTATGTGGTTACGGCTAGAGTGTCTTGCAAGTGAGTGAATGTTGTGGCGGCAAGAGTGTTTTGCAAGTGAGTGTATGTTGTGATGGCGAGAGTGTCTTGCAAGTGAGTGTATGTTGTGTTGGTGAGAGCTCTTGCAAGTGAGTGTATGCTGTGATGGAGATGTCCCTTGCAAGTGAGTGTATGTTTATTAATGGCGAGAGTGTCCTGCAAGTTAGTACATGTTGTGACGACGAGAGTGTCTTGCAAGTGAGTGTATGTTGTGACGGCGAGAGTGTCTTTCTAGTGAGTGTATGTTGTGACGGCGAGAGTGTCTTGTAAGTGACTGTATGTTGTGACGGCAAGAGTTTCTTGCAGGTGTTTGTATGTTGTGACAGCGAGAGTGTCCTGCAAGTGAGTGTATGTTGTAATGGCGAGAGTGTCCTGCAAGTGAGTGTAATGTTTTGTGATGGCGAAGTGTGTCCCTCAAGTGAGTGTATGTTGTGATGGCGAGAGTGTCCTGCAAGTGAGTGTAAGTTGTGATGGCGAGAGTGTCTTGCAAGTGAGTGTATGTTGTGATGGCGAGTGTGTCTTGCAAGTGAGTGTATGTTGTGACGGCGAGAGTGTCTTGCAAGTGAGTGTATGTTGTGATGGCAAAGTGGTCCTGCAAGAGATGTGTATGTTGTGGACGGACGAAGTGTCTGCAAGTGAGTGTACGGTTTTGTGACCGGCGAGAGTGTCTTTGCTAGTGAGTGTATGTTTGTGACACGCGATGTCTTGCAATGAGTGTTGTTGTGACAGAAAGAGTGTTTTGCATGTTAGTGTATGTGTACGGCGACGAGTGTCATGCAGTGTGTAAATGTTGTGATGCGAAGTGTTTTGCAAAAGTGAGTGTATGTTGTGATGGCGAGAGAAGTCTTGCAAGTGATTGTATGTTGTTACAGCGAGAGTGTCATGTTGCAAGTTAAGTGTATGTTGTGACGGCGAGACTGTTTCGCAAGTGAGTGTATGTTGTGGATTGGCGAGAGTGTCTTGCAAAGTGAGTGTAGTTGTCAAAGCAAGAGTGTTTGCAAGTGAAGTGTATGTTGCGAACAGCGAGAGTGGTCTTCGAGAGAGTGAAAGTTTTGACACGAGAGTGTCTGCAAGTAAGTGTATGTCGTTTTACAGCGAGAGGAGTTTTATGCAAGTGAGTGTATGTTTGACAGCGAGAGTGTTTATGGCCAAGTGAGTGTTATTGTTGTGACGGCGAGATGACTTGGCAGTGAGTGAATGGTTGTGCGGCAAGAGTGTTTTGTTGCAAGTGAGTGTAAGTGTGATGGCGAGAGTGTCTTAGCAAGTGAGTGTATTGTTGTGACGGCGAGAGTGTCTTGCAAGTGAGTGTATGTTGTGACGGCGAGAGTGTCTTGCAAATGAGTGTATGTTGTGACAGAAAGAGTGTTTTGCAAGTGAGTGTATGTTGTGACGGCGAGAGTGTCTTGCAAGTGAGTGTATGTTGTCAAAGCAAGAGTGTTTTGCAAGTGAGTGTATGTATGTGACACCTGCGAGAGATGTCATAACAAATGAGTGTATGCTGAGTCTGCGAAGTGTCTGCAAGTAAGTAGTAGTTGTGGACGGGGCGAGAGTGTTTTATTCAAGTGATGTATGTTGTGACGGCGAGAGTGGTCATAAAAAGAGTGTATGTAGTGACGGTGGAGAAGTGTCATGCAAGTAAGTGTATGGTTGTGACGAGGGCGGCGAGTGTTTTGCAAGTGATGTATGTTGTGATGACGCGAGAGGTCTTGCAATACGTGTATGATATGGCAGCAGGAGTGTTTGCAAGTAGAGTGTACTTGAGACGGCGAGAAGTCTACAATTGAGTGTATTAGTGACGGCGAAGAGAGTCTTGCAAGTTGAGTGTAATCTTGAGATAGCGAGAGTGTCTTGCAAGTAAGTGTTTGTTGTGACAGCAAGAGTGTTTTGCAAATGAGTGTATGTTGTTACAGCGAGAGTGTCTTGTAAGTAAGTGTATGTTGTGACGGCGAGAGTGTCTTGCAAGTGAGTGTATGATGTGACAGCAAGAGTGTTTTGCAAGTGAGTGTATGTTGTAACGGCGAGAGTGCCATACAAATGAGTGTATGTTGTGACATCGAGAGTGTCATGCAATTGAGTGTATGTTGTGACAGCGAGAGTGTCTTGCAAGTGAGTATATGTTGTGTTGGTGAGAGTCTCTTGCAAGTGAGTGTATGTTGTGATGGAGAGAGTGTCTTGCAAGTGAGTGTATGTTGTAATGGCGAGAGTGTCCTGCAAGTTAGTACATGTTGTGACGACGAGAGTGTCTCGCAAGTGAGTGTATGTTGTGACGGCGAGAGTGTCTTTCTAGTGAGTGTATGTTGTGACGGCGAGAGTGTCTTGCAAGTGAGTGTATGTTGAGACGGCGAGAGTGTCTTGTAAGTGACTGTATGTTGTGACGGCAAGAGTTTCTTGCAGGTGTTTGTATGTTGTGACAGCGAGAGTGTCCTGCAAGTGAGTGTATGTTGTGATGGCGAGAGTGTCCTGCAAGTGAGTGTATGTTGTGATGGCGAGAGTGTCTTGCAAGTGAGTGTATGTTGTGATGGCGAGTGTGTCTTGCAAGTGAGTGTATGTTGTGACGGCGAGAGTGTCTTGCAAGTGAGTGTATGTTGTGATGGCGAGAGTGTCCTGCAAGTGAGTGTATGTTGTGACGACGAGAGTGTCTTGCAAGTGAGTGTACGTTGTGACGGCGAGAGTGTCTTGCAAGTGAGTGTATGTTGTGACAGCGCGAGTGATCTGCAAGTTAGGTGTAAGTGTGACAGAAAGAGTGTTATGCATGGAGTGTATGTTGTGACGGCGAGAGTGTCATGCAAGTGTGTGTATGTTGTGATGGCGAGAGTGTTTGCAAGATACTGTAAGTGTGATGGCGGGAGAGAGTCTTGCCAAGTGAGGTGGTATGATGTGACAGCTAGAGTGACATGCAGTAGTGTATGTGTGACGGCGAGACTGTTTTGCAAGTGAGTGTATGTTGTGATTGCGAACTCGTGGTCTTGCAATTAGTGTATGTTGTCAAGCAAGAGTGGTTTTGCAAGTGATGTAGTTGTTTACAGCGAGAGTTGGTCTTGCAAGTAAGTGTATGTTATGACGGCGAGATTTTTTGCAAGTGAGATGTATGATGGTGACGGCCGAGAGTGTCTTGCAAGTGAGTGTATGATGTGACAGCAAGAGTGTTTTGCAAATGAGAGTATGTTGTAACGGCGAGAGTGCCATACGAATGAGTGTATGTTGTGACAGCGAGAGTGTCTTGCAAGTGAGTGTAAAAAAAAAAAAAAAAAAAAAAAAATAAAAAAAAAAAAAAAAAAAAAAAAAAATAAAAAAAAAAAAAAAAATTAATATATATAAAAAATGTTGTGACAGCGAGAGTGTCTTGCAAGTAAGTGTATGTTGTATCGGCGAGAGTGTTTTGCAAATGAGTGTATGTTGTGACAGCGAGTGTCATACAAATGAGTATATGCTGTGTCTGCGAGAGTGGCTTGCAAGTGAGTGTATGTTGTGTCAGCGAGAGTGCTTTGCAAGTGAGTGTACGTTGTGACTTCGAGAGTGTCATGCCAGTGAGTGTATGTTGTGATGGCGAGAGTGTCTTGCAAGTGAGTGTATGTTGTGACGGCGAGAGTGTCTTGCAAATAAGTGTATGTTGTGACAGAAAGAGTGTTTTGCAAGTGAGTGTATGTTGTGACGGCGAGAGTGTCCTTGCAAGATGAGTGAATGTTGTCAAGCAAGAGTGTGTTTTCAAGTGAGTGAATGTTGAGACTGAGAAGAATTTCATACAAATGAGTGTATGTAGTGGAAGGGCGAGAGTGTCCTGCAAGTAAGTGTTGTTTGTGAGGGCGCGAGTGTTTTTTTCAAGTGATTGTATGTTGTGTGACCGGCGAGAGTGTTTTGGCAAGTGGGAATGTAGTGGTTACGGCGAGAGTGTCCATGCTTGTAGTGTATGTTGTGACAGCGAGAGTTCTTGAAAGTAATGTATGATGTGACGCCGAGAGTGTTTTTGGATTGTGTGTAAGTAGTGACGGCGAGACTGTCTTGAATGAGTGTATCTTGTGACAGCAAGTGTTTTGCAAGTGAGTGTATGTTGTAACGGCGAGAGTGTAATAAAAATGAGTGTATGTTGTGAAGGCGAGAGTGTCTTGCAAGTGAATGTATGTTTCGACGGCTAGAGTGTTTTGCAAATGAGTGTATGTTGTTGCAGCGAGAGTGTCTTGCAAATAAGTGTATGTTGTGACAGCGAGAGTGTCTTGCAAGTAAGTGTATGTTGTGATTGCGACAGTGTTTTGCAAGTGACTGTATGTTGTGACTGCGAGAGTGTCTTGCAATTGAGCGTATGTTGTGACAGCGAGAGTGTCATGCAAGTAAGTGTATGTTGTGATTGCGACAGTGTTTTGCAAGTGACTGTATGTTGTACGAGGGGGGGAGGAGTGTCTTGCAAATAAGTTATGTTGTGACAGCGAGAGTGTTTTGCAAGTGAGTGTATGTTGTGACTGCGAGAGTGTCATGCAAGTAAGTGTATGTTGTGACGGCGAGAGTGTTTTTCAAGTGAGTGTATTTTGTGACAGCGAGAGTGTCTTGAAAGTGAGTGTATGTTGTGACAGCGAGAGTGTCTTGCAAGTAAGTGTATGTTGTGATTGCGACAGTGTTTTGCAAGTGACTGTATGTTGTGACTGCGAGAGTGTCTTGCAATTGAGTGTATGTTGTGACAGGAAGAGTTTTTTTGCAAATGAGTGTATGTTGTACGGCGATAGTGACATGCAAGTGAATGTATATTGTGACGGCGAGAGTGTCTTGCAAGTGAGTTTAATGTTGTGAGAGCAAGAGTGTCTTGCAAGTGAAAGTATGTTGTACCGGCAGAGTGTCTTGCAGGTGAGTGTAGATTTGACAGCGAAGTGTTTGGCAGTGAGTGTATGTTGTGACGGCGAGAGTGTCTTGCAAGTGAGTGTATGTTGTGACAGCGAGAGTGTTTGGCAAGTGAATGTATGTGGTTACGGCGAGAGTGTTTTTTCAAGTGAGTGTATGTTGTGACGGCGAGAGTGTCTTGAAAGTGAGTGTATCTTGTGACAGTAAGTGTTTTGCAAGTGAGTGTTTGTTGTAACGGTGAGAGTGTTTTGCAAATGAGTGTATGTTGTGACAGCGAGAGTGTCTTGCAAATAAGTGTATGTTGTGACGTCGAGAGTGTTTTTTTCAAGAGAGAGTATGTTGTGACGGCGAGAGTGTCATACAAATGAGTGTATGTTGTGACGGCGAGAGTGTCTTGCAAGTGAATGTATGTTGCGACGGCGAGAGTGTTTTGCAAATGAGTGTATTTTGTGACAGCGAGAGTGTCTTGCAAGAGAGTGAATGTTTTGACAGCGAGTGTCTTGCAAGTAAGTGTATTTTTTGACAGTAGGGTGTTTTTTGCAAGTTTAGTGTACGTTGGCGACGCGAGTGTCATACAAATGAGTGTATGTTGTGACGGCTAGGATTGACTTGCAAGTGAGTTATATTGTTGACGGCTAAGAGTGTCTTGCAAGTAGTGATGTTATGACACGAGAGTGTTTGGCACGTGAATGTATGTGGTGACGGCGGAGAGTGTCTGCAAGAGAGTTAATAGTTTGTGACGGCGAGAGTGTCCTGCAAGTGAGTGTATGTTTGTGATGGCGAGAGTGTCTTGCAAGTTGAGTGTATGTTTGAGGTACGGCGATAGTATCAATGCAAATTGTGTATGTTTGTGACGCTAGAGTGTCTTACACAGAGTGTATGTTTGTGACAGAAAAGTGCTTTGCAAGTAATTTATGATGGTACGTCAAAAGTGTACTTGCAAGTTGAGTGTTATGTTGTATCAGCGAGAGTGCTTAGCAAGTGAGAGTTACGTTGTGACGGCGAGATTGTCATGCAAGTGGTATGTATTTTGTGATGCGAGAGTGTTTTGCAAGTGAGTTGTTGTTGTGATGCCAGAGTGTCCCCTTGCAAGTGAGTGTATGTTGTGACAGCGAGAGTGTCTTGTAAAGTAATGAATGTTTGAGGGAGATATGTTTTGGCAAGTGGGTGCATGTTGTGGACGGCGATAGTGTCTTGCAAGAGAGTGTAAGTTTTTACAGCAAGAGTTATTTGCAATGATTGTATGTAGTGAAGGCGAGAGTGTCCCTTGCAAGTGATTGTATATAGTGACAGCTGGAGTGTCCCATTTCAAATGTAAAGAGTATGTTGTGCGGCGAGAGTTGTTTTTTGCAAATGAGTGTATGTTGTGATGGCGAGAGTGTCTTGCAAGGGAGTTAAATGTTTTGACAGCGAGAGTGTCTGCAGTGAGTTGAATGTTGTGACAGCGAGAGTGTTTTTTCCAAGGATGTATGTTGTGACGGCGAGAGTTCTTGCAAGAGAGTGTATGTTGTGGCAGCGAGAGTGCTTTGCAAGTGAGTGTACGTTGTGACTTCGAGAGTGTCATGCCAGTGAGTGTATGTTGTGATGGCGAGAGTGTTTTGCAAGTGAGTGTATGTTGTGACGGCGAGAGTGTCTTGCAAATAAGTGTATGTTGTGACAGAAAGAGTGTTTTGCAAGTGAGTCTATGTTGTGACGGCGAGAGTGTCTTGCAAGTGAGTGTATGTTGTCAAAGCAAGAGTGTTTTGCAAGTGAGTGTATGTTGTGACTGCGAGAATGTCATACAAATGAGTGTATGTAGTGACGGCGAGAGTGTCATGCAAGTAAGTGTATGTTGTGACGCGCGAGTTGTTGTTTTTTTCAAGTTAGTGTAATGTTGTTTACGCTAGAGTGTTGGCAAGTGAATGTATGTGGTTAACGGCGAGAGTGTCTTGCGAGTGATGTATTTGTGACAGCGTGAGTGTCTTGAAAGTAAGTGGTATTTGTGAACGGCGAGAGTGTTTTTTCAAGTGAGTGTATGTTGTGACGGCGAGAGTGTCTTAAAAGTGAGTGTATCTTGTGACAGCAAGTGTTTTGCAAGTGAGTGTATGTTGTAACGGCGAGAGTGAAATAAAAATGAGTGTAAGTTGTGAAGGGGCGATAGTGTCCCTGCAAGTGAATGTATGGTTTCGACGGCGAGAGTGTTTTGCAAATGAGTGTAATGTTGTTGCAGCGAGATGTGTCCTTGCAAATAAGTGTATGTTGGTGACGGCGGAGAGTGTTTTGTGCAAATGAGCGTATGTTTTGACTGCGAGAGTGTCTTGCAAATAAGTGTATGTTGTGACAGCGAGAGTGTCTTGCAAGTAAGTGTATGTTGTGATTGCGACAGTGTTTTTTTGCAATGACTGTATGTTGTACTGCGGATAAGTCTTGCAATTGATGTAATGTTTGTGACAAGCGAGAGTGTCAAGCAAGTATTGTATGTTTGATTGCGACAAGTGTTTTTGCAAGTGACTGTATGTTGTGACTGAGAGAGTGTCTTGCAAATAAGTGTATGTTGTGACAGCGAGAGTGTTTTGCAAGTGAGTGTATGTTGTGGCTGCGAGAGTGTCATGCAATTGTTTGTGACGGCGAGAGTGTTTTGCAAGTGAGTGTATTTTGTGACAGCGAAGTGTCTTGAAAGTTGAGTGTATGTTTGTGACAGCGAGAGTGTCTTGCTAAGTAAGAGAGTGTATGTATGTGATGCAGACAGTGTTTTGCAAGTGACTGTATGTTTTGGACTGCGATAGTGCTTCAATTGAGTGTATGTTGTTTTTTTGGTTTTTGGGAAAAACAGGAAAGTTTTTTTTGCAAATGAAGTGTATGTATGTAGCGGCGATAGTGACATGCAAGTGAGTGTATATAGTGACGGCGAAGAGTGTCTTGCAAGTGAGTTTATGTTGTGAACCGCAAGTAGTGTCTGCAAGTGAATGTACGTTGTGGACGGCGAGAGTGTCATGCATGTGAGTGTATGTTGTTGACTTAGCGAGATTGTTTTTGGCAAGTGAGGTGTATGTTTTGAACGGCGAGAAGTGTCCTTGCCAAGTGAGTGTATGTTGTGACAGCGAGAAGTGTTTGGCAAGTGAATGTATGTGGTTACAGCGAGAATCACTTTGCAAGTGATGAATGTTGTGACGTCGAGAGTGTCTTGCAAGTGAGTGTATGTTGTGACAGCGAGAGTGTTTTGAGCAAGTAAGTGTAAAAATGTTTGTGGACGGCGAAGAGTGTTTTTTCAAGTGAGTGTATGTTTGTGACGGCGAGAGTGTCTTGAAGTGAGTGTATGATTGGACGCAAATTTTTCTGCAAGTATGTGTAGTGTGACAGCGAGAGTGTTTTGGCAAGTAGTTTATGTTTGTGACGGCGAGAGTGCTTGCAAGTGAGTGGTAGTATGTGACAGCGAGAGTGTTTTGGCAAGTGAATGTATGTGGGTAACGTGCGAGAGTGTCTTTGCAGAGTCAGTGAATGTTGTTCGGCAAGAAAAAGTTTTTTGGGGGTTTTACCCCCCCCCCCCCCCCCCCCCACCCCCCCCTTGCACGTGAGTGATAGTGATGGCGAAGTGTCCTTTTGCAAGTGAGCGTAATGTTGTGACTGCGAGAGTGTCTTTGCAACGAAGTGTATGTTTGTACGGCGAGAGTGTCTTGCAAATGAGTGTATGTTGTGACAGAGAGAGTGTTTTGCAAGTGAGTGTATGTTGTGACGGCGAGAGTGTCATGCAAGCGAGTGTATGTTGTTATGGCGAGAGTGTTTTTCCTTCCCCAAGTGAGTGTTTTTGTGACTGAGTGAGAAGTCATGCAATGTAAGTGGGATGTTGTGACGGCTTAGAGTGTTTTGCAAGTGAGTGTATGTTGTGACGGCGAGGGTGTCTTGCAAGTGAGTGTATGTCGTCAAAGCAAGAGTGTTTTGCAAGTGAGTGTATGTTGTGACGGCGAGAGTGTCTTGCAAGTGAGTGTATGTTGTGACAGCGAGAGTGTTTGGCAAGTGAATGTATGTGGTTACGGCGAGAGTGTCTTGCAAGTCAGTGAATGTTGTGGCGGCAAGAGTGTCTTGCAAGTGAGTGTATGTTGTGATGGCGAGAGTGTCTTGCAAGTGAGCGTATGTTGTGACTGCGAGAGTGTCTTGCAAGTGAGTGTATGTTGTGACGGCGAGAGTGTCTTGCAAATGAGTGTATGTTGTGACAGAGAGAGTGTTTTGCAAGTGAGTGTATGTTGTGACGGCGAGAGTGTCATGCAAGCGAGTGTATGTTGATATGGCGAGTAGTTTTTTTTCCAAGTGAGTGTATGTTGTGACAAGTGAGAGTGGTCATGCAATGTAAGTGGGATGTTGTTACGGCTAGAGTGGTTTTGCAAGTGAGAGTATGTGTGTGACGGGCAGGGTGTCTTGCAAGTGAGTGTATGTTGTCAAAGCAAGAGTTTTTTGCAAGTGAGTGTATGTTATGACTGCGAGAATGTCATACTAATGAGTATATGCTGTGTCTGCGAGAGTGATCTTCGCAAGTAGTGTATGTCGTGACAGCGAGAGTGTCCCTTGCATATAGTGTAATAGTTGTGACGGCGAGTGTTTATTTTCCAGTGAGTGTATGTTGTGACGGCGAGCTTGCTTGAAAGTTAGTGGTATTCATGTGACGGTGAGAGTGTTTTGTCAAAATAGTGTATGTTGCGACAGCGAGAGGTCTATGCCATATAAGTGTATGTTGTGACGTCGAGAGTGTTATTTTCAAGAGAGAGTATGATTTGACGGCGAGAGTGGTACATACAAATGAGTGTATGTTGTGAGACGGCGAGAGTGTCTTGCAAGTGAATGTAATTGCGAGGCGAGAGTGTTTT
This sequence comes from Cherax quadricarinatus, assembly GCF_026875155.1. Taxonomy (NCBI): domain Eukaryota; kingdom Metazoa; phylum Arthropoda; class Malacostraca; order Decapoda; family Parastacidae; genus Cherax; species Cherax quadricarinatus. Next base: position 28,860 of record NW_026505057.1, read on the forward strand.
GCAAATGAGTGTATTTTGTGACAGCGAGAAGAGGGTGTCTTTGCAGAGAGTCAATGTTTTGACAGCGAGAGTCTGCAAGTAAGTGGGTATGTTGTGACTGGTTAGAGTGTTTTTTCAAGTGAGTGTATGTTGCGACAGCGAGAGTGTCATACAAATGAGTGTATGTTGTGACGGCGAGATTGACTTGCAAGTGAGTGTATATTGTGACCGCTAGAGTGTCTTGCAAGAGAGTGTATGTTATGACAGCGAGAGTGTTTGGCAAGTGAATGTATGTGGTGACGGCGAGAGTGTCTTGCAAGTGAGTGAATGTTGTGACGGCGAGAGTGTCATGCAATTGAGTGTATGTTGTGATGACGAGAGTGTCTTGCAAGTGAGTGTATGTTGTGACGGCGATAGTATCTTGCAAGTTAGTGTATGTTGTGACGGCTAGAGTGTCTTACAAGTGAGTGTATGTTGTGACAGAAAGAGTGCTTTGCAAGTAAGTGTATGTTGTGACGGCGAGAGTGTCTTGCAAGTGAGTGTATGTTGTATCAGCGAGAGTGCTTATTTCAATTGGGAGTGTAAGTTTTGTGACGGCGAGATTGTCATGCAAGTGAGTGTATTTTGTGATGGCGAGAGTGTTTTGCAAGTGAGTGTATGTTGTGATGGCCAGAGTGTCTTGCAAGTGAGTGTATGTTGTGACAGCGAGAGTGTCTTGTAAGTAAGTGAATGTTGTGACGGCGAGAGTGTTTTGCAAGTGAGTGCATGTTGTGACGCGAGAGTTCTTGCAAGAGAGTGTATGGTTGTGGCAGCAGAGAGCTTTGCAAGTGAGTGTACGTTGTGGACTTCGAGAGTGTCATCAAGTGGAGTGCATATTGTGACAGCTATTAGGTGTCTTCAAGTAAGATGTATGCTGTAGAGAGGGTCGAGAGTGTTTTGCAAATAGTGTATGTTTGTGACGGCAGAGTGTTCTTTGCAAGGGAGTGTCATGTTTTGACAGCGAGAGTGTCTTGCAAGGAGGTATGATGTGACGCTGAGAGGTTTTTCAAAGTGAGTGTATGTTGTGACGGCGAGAGTGTCTTGCAAGTGAGTGTATATTGTGACGCGAGAGGTCGCTTGCTAGTGGTGTATGTTTGATGGCCTGATGTCTTGCAAGGAGCGGATGTCTTGACGGCGAGAGTGACTTGCAAGTGAATGTATATTGTGATGGCTAGAGTGTTCTACAAGAGATTTTTACGTTGTGACAGCCGAGAGGTCTTGCAAATGATTGTATTTTGTGTGTTCGGGCGAGTAGTGTTCTGCAATTGAATGTATGTTTGTGACGGCGAGAGAGACTTCAAGTTAGTGTATGTGATAGCGAGAGCATGATGCAAGTGAGTGTTATGTTGTGATGGCAGAGTGTCTTGCAAGGTGAGTGTATGTTGAGACAGCGAGGTGTCTTGCAAGTAAGTGAAAGTTGTGATTGCTAAGAGTGTCTTGCCAGGAGTGTATGTTGTGACACGAGAGTCAAGCAAGTAAGAGTATGTATGAGACGGCGAGACTGTTTTGCAAGTGAGTGTATGTTGTGATAGCGAGTGTAGCTTGCAAGTGAGTGTATTTTGTGACAGCAAGAGTGTTTTGCAAGAGAGTGTATGTTTGACGGCGAAGAATGTCAGCAAATCGATGTATGTTAGTGACGGCGAGAGTGTCTTGCAAGTGAGTGTTTCTTATGACAGCGAGAGTGTCTTGGAAGAAAGTGTATGTTGTGACGGCGAGAGTGTTTTGCAAATGAGTGTATGTTGTGACAGCGAGAGTGTATTGTAAGTAAGTGTATGTTATGACGGCGAGAGTGTTTTGCAAGTGAGTGTATGTTGTGACGGCGAGAGTGTTTTGCAAGTGAGTGTATGATGTGGCAGGAAGAGTGTTTTGCTAGTGAGTGTATGTTGTAACTGCGAGAGTGTCATGCAAATGAGTGCATGTTGCGACGGCGAAAGTGTCTTGAAAGTGAGTGTATGTTGTGATAGCCAGAGTGTCTTGCAAGTAAGTGTATGTTGTGACGGCGAGAGTGTTTTGCAAATGAGTGTATGTTGTAACAGCGAGAGTGTCTTGCTAGTGAGAGTACGTTTCGACAGCGAGAGTGTCTTGCAAGTAAGTGTATGGTGTGATAGCGAGAGTTTCTTGCAAGTGAGTGTATGTTGTGATGGCGAGAGTGTTTTGCAATTGAGTGAAAGTTGTGACGGCGAGAGTGTCCTGCAAGTGAGTGTATGATGTGACGACGAGAGTGTCTTGCATGTTGTGGTAGTGAGATTCTCTTGCAAGTGGATGTATGTTGAGAGGGCGAGAGTGTCTTGCAAGTGAGTGTATGTTGTGATGGTGAGAGTCTCTTGCAAGTGAGTGTATGTTGTGAATGCGAGAGTGTCTTGCAAGTGAGTGTATGTTGTGTTGGAGAGAGTGTCTTGCAAGTCAGTGTATGTTGTGACGACGAGAGTGTCTTGCAAGTGAGTGTATGTTTTGACGGCGATAGTGTCTTGCTAGTGAGTGTTTGTTGTGATGGTGAGAGTGTCTTGAAAATGAGTGTATGTTGTGACGACGAGAGTGTCTTGCAAGTGAGTGTATGTTTTGACTGCGAGAGTGTCTTGCTAGTGAGTGTATGTTGTGATGGTGAGAGTGTCTTGAAAATGAGTGTATGTTGTGACGACGAGAGTGTCTTGCAAGTGAGTGTATGTTTTAACGGCGAGAGTGTCTTGCTACTGAGTGTATCTTGTGACGGCAAGAGTTTCTTGCAAGTGAGTGTATGTTGTGACAGCGAGAGTGTCTTGCAAGTGAATGTATGTTGTGTCGGCGAGAGTGTCTCGCAAGTGAGTGAATGTTGTGACGGCGAGAGTCTTGCAAGTGAGTGTATGTTGTGATGGCGAGAGTGTCTTGCAAGTGAGTGTATGTTGTGATGGCGAAAGTGTCTTGCAAGTGAGTGTATGTTGTGGCAGAAAGAGTGTTTTGCAAGTAAGTGTATGTTGTGATGGCGAGAGTGTCTTGGAAGTGAGTGTATGTTGTGAGGGCGAGAGTGTCTTGCAAAGGAGTGTATGTTGTGACGGCGAGAGTGTTTTTCAAGTGAGTTTACGTTGTGACAGCGAGAGTGTCTTGCAAGTGAATGTATGTTGTGACGGCGAGAGTGTTTTGCAAGTGAGTGTATGTTGTGTCGGCGAGAGTGTTCTGCAATTGAATGTATGTTGTGACGGCGAGAGTGACTTGCAAGTTAGTGTATGTGATAGCGAGAGCATGTTGCAAGTGAGTGTATGTTGTGATGGCGAGAGTGTCTTGCAAGTGTGTGTATGTTGTGACAGCGAGAGTGTCTTGCAAGTAAGTGTATGTTGTGATTGCGAGAGTGTTTTGCAAGTGAGTGTATGTTGTGACTGCGAGAGTGTCTAGCAATTGAGTGTATGTTGTGACAGCGAGAGTGTCATGCAAGTAAGTGTATGTTGTGACGGCGAGACTGTTTTGCAAGTGAGTGTATGTTGTGATGGCGAGTGTAGCTTGCAAGTGAGTGTATTTTGTAACAGCAAGAGTGTTTTGCAAGTGAGTGTATGTTGTGACGGCGAAAATGTCATGCAAATGAGTGTATGTTGTGACGGCGAGAGTGTCTTGCAGTGAGTGTTTCTTGTGACAGCGAGAGTGTCTTGGGGAAAAAAGTGTATGTTGTGACGGCGAGAGTGTTTTGCAAATGAGTGTATGTTTACACGAAGTGTTTGAAAGTAAAGTGTAGTTATGAGGGCGAGAGTGTTTTGCAAGTGGGTATTTTTGTGACGGCAGAGTGTTTTTGCAATGATTATGATGGGGCAATAGGTTTTTGCAGTGATAAAATTTGAACTGCGAGATTCAGCAAAGAGGCATTTACGACGGCGAAATGTCCTTGAAATGATTTTATTTTGTGATAGCCAGAGGTCTGCAAGTAATTGTATGTTGTGAGGGCGAGATGTTTTGCAATGATGCTGACACGGCAAAGGGTTTAAAAGTGGTTATGTTTATAGCCAAGTTCTTGAAGTAAGTTAGTTTACGCGAGATGTTTTGCAAATAGTGTATTTTTGTAACACGAAGTGTCTTCAAGTGAGAGTACTTTTCGAAGCGAGAGTGTTTTTGCAAGTAAGTGTAGGGTGTGATAGCGAATTTTTCTTCCAAGTATGTATTTTTGTGATGGGAAGTTTTTTGCAATTGATAAAAAGTTGGACGGCGAGAGTTCCGCAAGTAGTGTATGATGTGACGACGAGAGTGTCTTGCAGTTAGGGTAGTGAGATTCTCTTGAAATGGATGTATGTTAAAGGGGGCGGAGTGTCTTGCAAGTGATTATGTTGTGATGGTGAAGCCCTTTTGCAATGAGTGTATGTTTTTTAAATCAAGGTTTGCAATATGTATGTTGTGTTAGAGAGGTCTTGCAAGATGTTGTTTACGACAAAGTGTCTAAGAACATAAAACATATAAAAAATAAGAACGAAGGAACACTCAAAAGGGCCTACTGGCCCAAGCACAGGTCCAAGTCCCCTACCGTTAAAGTAATGCCCCCAAACCCTAGTCAGGTCGGTCACTTGATTAAGGGGGGAACAGGCAACCGACCTGGTACACAAGCTATCGGGCTAAATCAACCCACCCCCATCCACTCTATTATCCAACCTATTTTTAAAGCTACACAAAGTTCTGGGCCCTATAACGGTACTGGGGGGTTTGTTCCCTCACCCAAATATTACCAAACCAGTACTTTTCCCAAATCCCCCCTAATCGAATTTTTCCAACTTAAAACCATTGCTGCAGCCTTCTCTAATATTTTTTGCACACTATTTACATCCCCTTCAATTATTCCTGTCCCCATTTTTACACCCCCCAAACATATCCCCCCTAATCTACGTCTTTCTGAGAGGCAGATTCAGGGCCCCTTTGCTACCCAAGGGAAGTTTCTGATACGGGGTCAACTTTGTCACCCCTTTTTACATTTTCCAAAATTTTAATCCATTTTGTAAAAAGGTGACCAAAAAGTGCAGCATAATCTAAAAAAGGCCCAACCAAGGATGTAAGATTAAAAACAACCTGAGGGCTCCTATTATTTTATGCTTCTTGATAAAGCCAAAGGGTTTATTTCTTTATTTCGAACACGT